>JASAMV010003052.1:0-145153 GCA_030248065.1 Rhynchonema sp. JSB1_4
GATAATTGCAGGTGCAATGTAAAAATAGACCATCGACAAACATCACAGATAAAATTCATTAAAGAAGGCACAATGGGATTTTGGATACACAGTCAAAACGACAAGACTTTCGCCAGTAAAAGCATTTTGCGAGTAAAGTGAGGCGCCAGAATTGAGGGGACAAGAGAATATCAGTGTGATGTGTTCAAGACAGGCAGCGGAGAGGTTTAATGACACTCAGACGAACGTGAACCACTAGGCAGACAGACGAGAAACCGTCGAACAATCACACGCACTGCACCAAAATTCTAAACAAATTTGCTCATACACACATGGCTTTGTACAACAGCACCGCTATGGCATCAAGCTCATCCGGGTTTGCGGCGCGGAAAAATTGATCGGAAATTTCGCTCAAATCTTTCGGTCCGTTCAGTCCGATCGAGACCGAGAATATCCGCGTGCCATTCGCTCGCAGAATGTCGGCCGTCTGCTTCGTCTCTTTCCAGTCATCGGGACTGAGAAATATTATTTTTAATTTAGATATAATAATATTCTGCGATTTTTCCTTTTTTTTAATAAAAGGACCAACTCTTTGGTAGCGAGTAGCACGATAACGTTCGGAACGTCGGCCCGGTCATTTGGCGGCGCCGTTTGATTAGAAAGGGCGCTGGAATCAGATGAGGAAATTTTTACTTTTCAATAATAAAATTAAGAAATTTAGATAAATTTGACCAACTTTGCCATGAGCAAGTCTGGGTATTTGCTTTTCGTGGTCTTGCTGATGAGCTGTTGCGCCTTTCCCACACTGTCGACATTGCTTCCCCATGTGAACACCCAGCGGAGGAATTTGTCGTACAAGTTCACTGATAAATGCACACCACCACTACTGATCTTATATTGCGGGATCAGCTTGGTGGAGACGAAATCGCGAATCTGAAATGAGAAGTAACGATTTTGTCTTCAACGGTGCATCAGGTCATCGTCAGAGCGAAGCCTCCTGTGTGACCATTACCTGTCCAAAACTTTCATCCGTCTGCCATTTACTGGAATCATCCATCAATAACGCCAGATCGACTTTGTCGCACGTGATTGGCTTCACCGTTGAACCTGAACAATTTTATATGCAGGTGTGCTTTGAGGGCACGGGGTGCACATTAAACGCACGCGTGGTGGGGTTGCAGTTTCGACCCAATAGTCTGGGTGAAACCTCACGTGCCACAATTGCAAACGGTGTGCGGACTTAGTCTGGTGCCGAGACTGTAGATTTTTGGGACCAGCCCTGGCTGTCCGTTAAAACTGACGAGACACAGGCATCAGCGGTATTAGACTTTGGGTCGAAACCCCAACCCCACCAAGAGTCATAATGCAGCCCGTACCCTCAAAGCACACCTGCATACGCTTACCACCTTCGCCAGGTTTACGGCTGCCCTGAAGGCACTCAATTCCGTACACTGAACAATTTTGCTTAACTCGTTGTTTTTTGTAACACTCATACAGAAAAGAAAAGTCCAATTTTCTTTTATAGACCTGGTGTTGTCGTAGTGGTAGTCGACGTTGAGAACTGGAGTTGATTTAACGTTGCACATGAACCGACGAATTTGTCTGAAACATTTTGTATTTTTTCGATTGACCAACTTTTTCCTTGTTACAACCCAGGTGAAGTAATCAAACACTAATATAACGCATACCAGAGAACACGAATTGGGGCAGTTCCCCGAGCATTTTCTGTCCAATTTCATTTGCGTTCAGATTGTCACCTCGCAAGGACACACTCGCATAGTACGTCGACCCATCTGGGCCAAGAAACACCGGTGGTGGGCTGCAAAGTTGCATAATCGTTCTGAAATTTTTATTTACTAGACCCACCCTTAATTAATGTTAAGGACTGTCACTTCAATATTTGTGGAGACTATCGGACGGTTTTTCACTGCGACGCGCGCTCCTTACAATTCATTTCTTCGTTTCTCACCGTCCTGAAAAATTCGCTGTTGTTCGCTCTTCATGTAGTGCAACTCTGCATTCATTTTGTGCTGTTTTGTTTTAGTGTGAACGCTTTGAACCCCGCCTTTGAACGATGTTTTTCGGCATCTGGAGAACTCCAAACACTAAATCATCAACACTGTCGCAGCTAGTCCACCTTGGGGAATCAATACCTGAGTGTGACAGCAATGTCAACAATACTCAATGCAACCCCAACACTGAATTGGTGTTTGAATTTTTCGTCGTGCTTCTATTGATGCACTATTTGTACATCTACACGATTCATGCCAACACTGACACGTATTTGGCATATGACTGGATGGATGGATTTAGCGACTCGGCGGAGGATAAGGATGTTGTTTACGAATATGTATAAATTACCAAGTGATATGTAGTTTTGAATAAAGTGGTGTTAAGTTCGTTTGTTGCACCAAGCAACTTCACTGTGCTATTTCGGCCACACGCGCTGCCTTCGTGTTGGTCTCAGACAACTACATTATACAATGGCAAGTGTTCTTGACCTGGTTAATTGCATCTCAAATCACATGCAAAGCTGTCAAAGAAAGGTATGCCCCAGCCGCATACCTACCAGTAGCCCGTTGCGTAATTACTGAACACAAGCTTTGTATATCTGCATGCATCTCACACCGTTCACTTCTTATCTTTTTCCTGCCGTTCTGCACACAGCCCTGGGGCATGTCATTACGAAAATAACGTTGTGTCGGTTGTCCGCACCGCAGCGTCAGAGAAGAAGGCCCACTGAAGGAAAGAAAGTGCGACTCAAGTCAAAGCAGACTGCCAATTCAACAAGATGGACCTGCCAATCAAAGGAATACCCACCACAGGTTCGAACAACCGATGATTTTGAGAAGCAAAACAATGATCAATGTCAATAAAAATTTCGACACAAAAAACTTAAGCAGCATGTGAAATTCAGGCGGCGAAGAGATCACCCTACGGTCGCGTTCGGTGGCGGGCCAACAGGGTGGCGACGATGGTGACCGGGCGACCTTGCCCACACATCAGGATGACCCGTCACCAGAACGCAGCACGATGACAGAGACGGGGTCGAGACGGGCTTGGATTTTGGAATGGCTTGCCACCGCCGTCGAGGTGCGTGATTCACTCACGTCGTTTACGATTTTATGTTGTTAATGGCGCGCCATGCTATCCGGTGTCTTTACGGGGCTGGATAACAAAGTCAGTTGTTGCCACCCGGTGATCACTGCTGTCGTCTGCTTGGTCTATCTTTGGGCCTTATGCACAATAATGTGATGTTCGGAAGCTTCTCCAAAAACGGACATGTTAACAAAGCCTGTGATCATTGCAATGGTCGGCCTACTGCAGGTTTTTGGTTTTGTGTATACCACAACTATCGATGTCTGAACCAGACTTGAGTTCACCAACATATACAAACGTAACAAATTGCATTTCCTAATCTTTACACAGAGTGGCCGAAAAAGTGGCCAAGTACATAGAAGTTTATGTATATTTTTGGGATTATATACGCCACATTCAGGCAGTAGGAGTGTATACTTCGATTCCAAAATCACTTTGAATTTGCTGAGTGTAATAGACGGACCCTTGCAGATCATAGCCGTACTCGTTGCACTGGGCATGATCTGGTACTGGCCGGAGGACGAACGAACGTTGGGTGCAAATACGGACACGTCGGAGTTCAAAGACCATAGTCCGAATGGTGTTTCCGGAATTTGATCGCATTTGAACTTTATATGGATGCATGATGTGACATTGTTGGTGAAAGTGTGTTCTATTTATACATTTGTTAGTCTTTGCATTTGCATTATTATTTGTGGCCAGGTCATTGTTAGTGTTTTGTTTGGTTGAATTTTGAGTTCGACAACGAAGTTCGTCCGCAAACAAAGTTCTCTTATATAAACGCACCTAATTTCATCGACCGTTGCATTATCAACAGCGTAATGTTTGCCAAATGCGTCAGTCAGCTGATGTTCCACGATGGTTTTGTCATTCTGATCAATCGTCCATTGACGTCCTGTTGTGTTCACCAAATCAGTGTAACCATAAATGTAGAAATCGTGCACCCGCGCGCATTTGGCGACCGTGGCTGCATGAAAAAGTTGGGATATAGGGATAAAAGAACGGGGGGGATGAAAGTGGTGCAGAAAATTCATCCACGCAGGTTGAGACAACCATCCTATATACGTAGATGCCTATAGGCACCATCCTGATAGAGCCGGTTGAGATGCGCCTATTACCGAGAGACAGGAATTGGATGAAAATTTTTGAATTTTTGTGAAAAAAAACTAACGCGGTTTAGTTGCATAGACAATGACGAGAACAAGTAAGACGATAGCGATGAGAACAAGTAGAATGATAGCAGCAATCAGACAGTAGAACACTCGCTTGGACGCAACCGCGAATGTCGTTTCTGGACAAAAGGAGAAAGTTTGTTCATTCTCTCTTAACTTTCATTCCAATATCCAAAAGAAAGAACGCAAAAAAAAGACAAACTTGGTTTCTGTTGATCGGGTAGCCATTGTCCACTGGTGGAGCCCCTGTAAGCGGACACTCCATAAGTTGGCTGCGTGGAAGCTGTTGTTCGGTTGCTGCTCCGTTGACTGACGGTCGTGTCCGTTCCCATGGTGCCACTGAACTGACGATGATCATAACTGCGGGGTGTCGGACTGCTCACCGTCGGGTTCGTGCGCGGGTTCGAATATTGACTCTGAAAATTCGACTAGTCAACTTATTTCTTCTTCGTTGTCGGCGGGCATCAAAGAACTTGCAGTTGTTGCGCATTTTCTGACTCAAATGGAGCATTAATTGGAAAATAAAAAGCAACTGTCCGTATCTTGCGCGCCAACTGAAACATTTCTGGACTAATACTGCACTGGAGTCAGAGATTTTTATCACCACATCACAGTAGTGCAAGGTTCTTCCAGTAAAATTAAAAGTGTGTTTTGTAACGTACCATTTTATTGTAAATCGATGTTGATTAATAATCTATGATACATCTCTAAGATTAAGATCGTGCTTGTTTGCCACCAACTGCGGGTATTGAAGTAAAAACTTTGTACTCCATTGATTCTTTTATAACGGCACGGTTGTGATTCAGCGTTTTGGGTTTGTGGCCAAATAAAACTCTGTTTTATGTTTGAGGCGCAAGTTTCACAAAATATGGTTTTTATGACGAGCGAAAGTGCCTTGCTGGCAAGTTTGGCGTGGTACAAGTACAGTATGTATCTCATGTCTTGGAAGTTTCCCATCGTTGAACAATAATGGGTATATACATATGTAGTTACAAAGACGGGCGTTCCACGTTTGACGTGCGTGTTTCAAAAAGTCCATGACCTCGAAGCCAACCTGTTTGGTGCACCAACATTATGTTCGCATGCATGTGCCTTGAAAGTGACAACAGACATGAAAAGTCGTTTCCGGTGTTATCGCTCAAAAGTTTGTGTGATGTGAGACCCAACGGTTACGCAAGACACAGCAGTGCACATGTTTGCTCAACTAAATATGCTTACATACTGCCTGAGTCGCTAGTCGTGTTTTATTTGTTGTTGTGGCGTGGTTTTTCATGCGGACACTTTATTTCGGGAAAGATACCACAAAAAGCACCTTATCTGTTTTTTTGGTGAAGATAGATGTTTAGTCACAAATGTATACCTCATTTCATCCGCCCTCAAACGTGTTTTGATCATAAATATTTTTATTTCATTTGACATCGACATTTTCAACTGGGTGACTAAGACACTTTTATCAGAAGGATAGTGACACTGACACCCGCACTAGATTACACAATTATGCATATCACGTGATCAATCACAGAAAAAAAGAAGCACGAAGGCTGTGTGCATGGTCAAGACCAAAGTCA
The DNA here is from genome assembly GCA_030248065.1 of Rhynchonema sp. JSB1_4. Classification (NCBI taxonomy): domain Eukaryota; kingdom Metazoa; phylum Nematoda; class Chromadorea; order Monhysterida; family Xyalidae; genus Rhynchonema; species Rhynchonema sp. JSB1_4. The sequence continues at coordinate 5,819 of JASAMV010003052.1, forward strand.
CATCACAGAGACAAACAGCGGGACCATGCACGTTCACATAAACAGAATTAAATGAATACTAATAATAACTGATTTCTCACAAAATGCTGTAAGCCATTCAAAAAAACTGATGAGCTTTGTATAATACATGTCGCAAAGCAGCGCGAATGAGACTTGATGCGGAGACTTAAGCCTGAATGAAGGAAAAGTTAAACGATGCCTACGTGTTTTGTAATCGTGAAATAAGATAATGAAGGAAGTGAAAAGCATCAAAAATTAAATAATGGGAAATAACCTTACCGATGTTGCGTTTCATTCAAACCTCGACACCAACATGCTGTGAGTGATTGCTGTGGATTCGATCGATTGGCAACTGGAATATTTGGTAAGGTCGTAATTTCGTGAAGTGATTGTTGCAAGAAAAACACAACTCACAACGGTTTGTCAGTCTGGTTTGTAGTGGAGCACATGACAGTTGTAGCGACAGAAAAAATGAATGAAAATGAACGGGATGGTGAAGAATGGAGAAATGGGGGAATCGAATGAGAAGGAGCGAGCACAAATCGAACACGCGCGCGCGCGTCACGAAAAAAGCGGCAGGGAAAATGCAGCACTGCCGCTGTTCCGGAGCCGGCTTTTCGCGTGACATTTGGCATGCGCACAAGCGACGACAATCACAACGCAGAGGACAAGGCAATGAGAAACATGAGAAACATAAGCAATGGGAATGGAAACAAACGAAAAAATGCTGGAGAATAGATAGAAACGCCACTCAGCTTCATTAATCCGTTCACTGTTTTCCTCAACCGAGTCACGCGAGCATGCGGCCCGCCAGTTGGCTGTGGGGAAGCAGGCTGCAAAACTTGAAATGCGTGAATATTTGGTCATCCGATAGAAATACAAAATAAAGACGGCCATGCTGGGGACTGATCGGCATCAACCATCCGCAGTCGATATAGATGCCATCACAAGATATCCCTTAGGGTTACCCATCCATCCATCAATCGATCGAATCGGCATTGATCGGGCACAAGTGCATTGACAGTCATGGGGGTCACGTGAGCATCAGTGCTGGGATTGCTTGTGTCATTGAGCAACACAAATGTAGGTGACAGAGCGCACGTTGGGGCACGACGTTGAGAAAGGGCAAAGAAAACAACAGACATCATCGGCACAAGCAAATGATGTATGGCGGTGGTTGACGTGAAACTGAAGTGGGTGAGCGTGAAAGCAAAACAGCACATGCAAGTTGGCAAGCGCTCTGATGACAGGTACAAATCACGTGCAATATTACACACGTACATACACGAGCTCCAATGCAAGTCAAAAAAACGTGATCGTGCATAATCAGGAAAACTTGAACGAACCCTTGTCCTTCGAGCTTGTTGTTGAAAAGTGGTGGCTGCTGCAGAATTGCATGTATAGTTGCAAACAAAGTGAAGCACCCCGCCCCTGGCTCGGGGACTATGCACATGTGAATGCTCCGAGCCGAGCCCAGGGGAGGGGTGCACCCTCTGCAGCAATCCACACGGCCGGATGTGCGTCCTCGGGTGGCCTGATCGTCAGGCGCGTCCGGTGTCTCGCTGATGTTTCACGGTGCTGAAATGTGAAAAAGTGGTGGGAGTTTATGTCCGAAGGACAAAAGGTGTGCGTAATTACAGTATAAGTATACTCATACCTGGAACTATACTGCCCTCATTCCTTCCGCCAAACGCATTCGATTGTTTTGTTGCAGTCGAGTGGTTTACTTGATCCTGGAAGGAAGAAAGACACTGTCACACAGTTCGCGGCGGTAATTTTTGAAAGCATGAAACTCACTGTTCTCGCATTGACCTGTGGGGGAAAAATAAAGTTTAATGGATATTAAACAATGAAATACGGAAATGGACATTTACATGATGGCACTTAAAATGAAACATGGAAATGAAAAGGTACACAGTGGCACATATGTAGATAAAATGAACTATGAAAAGGAACAGATATGGCACGTCATGAAGTATGGAAAGGAACTGGAAATATGGAAATGGAATATGAAAATGAACGGGTAGGGGTATATCGGAGGAGCGGATGGGACAAGATATGTAGAATAAGAACAAGCGAGCGTGAATCATGGCTGGCAGCGCATGCGCGCGCGTCACGAAAAATTTCTTCAGAGCACCGACAGCGTTGCTGTTGGTCCAATGCACGTTTTTTCGTGACTTTCGGCAGCGAAGGCGCACGCAACAACGCATTAAATATTAGTGAAAGAGGAACTTTGTGGGCAGAACAAGACGGAACATGGGATAATCAAACAAATAAAGTAATGAACATGAAACGCAACTCTGGCCTCTTCTGCGTGTCTTGTTCGCTCCTTTTGTCGCCAAGAGATCAGTTTGTTTTGCAGCAGTTGGTGTTGATCAGCCATTGGATTTGTTACGTGATCGGTGATTGACAGTGAACTGAAGCTGGAACTGAAACTAGGAACAAGTTTTAAATTTGATAGTTTGGTACAAAAAATACAAAATAAAGACAGTCACGCTAAGGACTGATCAGCATCAACTATCCGTAATCGATACAGATAGGACGCCCATCAAATGTAAGCCTTAGGGATACCGCCAAGTTGCATCCATCGATCAATCAGCCGATCGGGCCATTGTCGATGATGTTACGTGATCGTCAAAGGTGCATCTGCGACTAGAAGCCAGAACTGAAACTAGGAACAAGTTTTAAATTTGATAGTTTGGTACAAAAATACAAAATAAAGACAGCCACGCTAAGGACTGATCAGCATCAACCATCCGTAATCGATACAGATAGGACGCCCATTACAAAATAGGCCTTAGGGATACCGCCAAGTTGCATCCATCGATCAATCAGCCGATCGGGCCATTGTCGATGATGTTACGTGATCGTCAAAGGTGCATCTGCGACTGGAAGCTGGAACTGAAACTAGGAACAAGTTTTAAATTTGATAGTTTGGTAAAAAAATACAAAATAAAGACAGTCACGCTAAGGACTGATCAGCATCAACTATCCGTAATCGATACAGATAGGACGCCCATTACAAATGTAAGCCTTAGGGATACCGTCAAGTTGTATCCATCGATCAATCAGCCGATCGGGCCATTGTCGATGATGTTACGTGATCGTCAAAGGTGCATCTGCGACTAGAAGCCAGAACTGAAACTAGGAACAAGTTTTAAATTTGATAGTTTGGTACAAAAATACAAAATAAAGACAGCCACGCTAAGGACTGATCAGCATCAACCATCCGTAATCGATACAGATAGGACGCCCATTACAAAATAGGCCTTAGGGATACCGCCAAGTTGCATCCATCGATCAATCAGCCGATCGGGCCATTGTCGATGATGTTACGTGATCGTCAAAGGTGCATCTGCGACTAGAAGCCAGAACTGAAACTAGGAACAAGTTTTAAATTTGATAGTTTGGTAAAAAAATACAGAATAAAGACAGCCACGCTAAGGGCTGATCGGCATCAACCATCCGCAGTCGATACAGATAGGACGCCCATTACAAGATATTCCCTATGGTTACCCATCCATCCATCAATAGTTGAATCGGCATTGATCGGGCACAAGGGCATTGACAGTCGTGAAGGTCACGTGATCATCAGTGCTGGGATTGCAAACTAGAACTAAAACTGGGAACAAAATTTTACATTTGATAATGTGCTATAAAAATACAGAATAAAGACAGCCACGCTAAGGGCTGATCGGCATCAACCATCCGCAGTCGATACAGATAGGACGCCCATTACAAGATATTCCCTATGGTTACCCATCCATCCATCAATAGTTGAATCGGCATTGATCGGGCACAAGGGCATTGACAGTCGTGAAGGTCACGTGATCATCAGTGCTGGGATTGCAAACTAGAACTAAAACTGGGAACAAAATTTTACATTTGATAATGTGCTATAAAACTACAGAATAAAGACAGCCACGCTAAGGGCTGATCGGCATCAACCATCCGCAGTCGATACAGATAGGACGCCCATTACAAGATATCCCTTAGGGTTACCCATCCATCCATCAATCGATCGAATCGGCATTGATCGGGCACAAGTGCATTGACAGTCGTGGGGGTCACGTGATCATCAGTGCTTGGATTGCAAACTAGAACTAAAACTGGGAACAAAATTTTACATTTGATAATGTGCTATAAAAATACAGAATAAAGACAGCCACGCTAAGGGCTGATCGGCATCAACCATCCGCAGTCGATACAGATAGGACGCCCATTACAAGATATCCCTTAGGGTTACCCATCCATCCATCAATCGATCGAATCGGCATTGATCGGGCACAAGTGCATTGACAGTCGTGGGGGTCACGTGATCATCAGTGCTGGGATTGCAAACTAGAACTAAAACTGGGAACAAAATTTTACATTTGATAATGTGCTATAAAAATACAGAATAAAGACAGCCACGCTAAGGGCTGATCGGCATCAACCATCCGCAGTCGATACAGATAGGACGCCCATTACAAGATATTCCCTATGGTTACCCATCCATCCATCCATCCATCAATCACTGATCGGGTCGGTATCGATTGGGCTATTGGATGTCACGTGATCGGATGATCGATGATCAAGCTGGCGATTTGAAACTGGAACTGAGACTGAGAATGAAATGTTCCTCGACCCCGACCCCAATCTTCCAGGAACCCGTGACCCGCCCAGCACGTCTTTGCTGGGTGCACCCAGCAGCAAAAAGATAAAGCACACGAAACTCAATGAATAAAAAACTGACACAAAACAATATACAGGCAGAAAACGCAAAAATATCAAATTCAATAAAGTAAAACACGCATCCATACAAAAGAAATCCCGGCCGGGAAATGATTTGCAAGTAAAAGGCATAAATACGGTAAAAAAACACATGCGCGCCGCCAAGCCAAAGACCCTTCAAACCCAAAAATAGCTGTGATAAGAGAAAAGAAAAAAGCCGCTCGATGCACTTTCCTGATTGATTGTTTCATGCTTGCCTGATTCAGAAGGGAGACGACGTCCTGGTTTCAATCCATGGTTTGGCAACAGTGACCTGACGAAGCGACTTGCTCTGTCCCTGAAATTAGAAGGCGAGCTTCAATAAACATGCTTAGACACGAACTTCATTGTATGAGCCACGTGGAATTTTTCGTCACTCAAGGCCCGTGCGAGGCTGGCTATCCTGGTAGGTATATAGCCATAGGTGCCAGCGCACGGGCGAGCCTCAAGTTCTATGTGTTGTGCCACTCACCTTTGCTTTGGTCTTCTCAGGCAGGTCTGTTGAAACCCCAAAAGTTCCAGTTACATTTCACAAAACAAGGAGGAAAGAAGCTTTAGACCCAAGCCCTCAGATACCTGTGATGTTTCAATACGAGCAGCACACGTGAATGCCTCGGTGATGATCGTTATTTCTCGTTCGCTGACAGACATTACAATTTCGGAAGAGAATTATGACTGAAAAACATATTTGGGCTACGGTAGCGAGTGAAACTGCAGGAGCGGAACAACGGACACGATTTTGACACAAAGTGGCGTGAACGTTTGAAAGCGCCAGAAAAAGTGAAAAACTCATCAAAATTGAGACGAGAAAACCGGTTTTTATGCTACGTTGGCACAGAAGAAGTAGGCGGAGTCGGATCATACGCAATAATTACATCGGATCAATGCACCATGGTGCACTTGTTCAACATTTTGAGGCCACAGTTACGATAGTAGTGGGGTAAGCTCATCACCAAGGTTTGCACCCCGGCGCTTTTAAAAAAGGGGATCAATGTCACTTATCGTCAGAGTCTGGGGTATTCTGTGATAATTAGGAGCTCAACCTTACATGACCATGTACCCTGCCTGCACTCCTGCTTCTGCATTGCTTGTTAGGTACACACACCGCAGACATGCCCACAAATTTAACGGTGTTTGCGCACAGGTACCCAGCAATTTTATAAGAACGCGTCCCCCCAGTTCAATAGTTGTTCAACGTTGATTGACGGATGCGTCGTGCAGAATGAATGTATGATATTCTGGTGCATTCGTGATCCATTTCGACACGTTTGTTATTGCAGACCGCTGGTGCACCAGGACATCGTCAGTGCTAATGCGAGCATTGGGCAAAGTGCGAATTAAGGAAAAACTTTTTTATCAGTGAAAATTATCAGCAGCAGTGAAAAATAGCGCGGTAATGTACAGGGATGCGTACATATAGCACTCAAATGTACATGGGATGTCAGAAATGTATCACAGATAGAAACACGATATACTGTACAAGGGGAATACACGTTGAAAAGTGAAAAGTAGCTTGAATAACAAAACGTTGCCAAATTAAAACATCAGTTTAGAAAGCAAGGGTATGTAATATTAAAAGTAACACTTTGGAAAACACAACAGGTAACGTTTCGTTTTTGCCGACGATGCTGAATGGAGTATAGTGGAGATTCCAGCAAGTTGTTGTAAGCAAAAGCTCATGATGAAATAAATAGCAAAAAATTGACTAGATGTGTCGTATGTGTGTACCGCTAGCAAGGACAAATTAATTTTCGAATCAAAGCACAAAAGAACTCTTGTGAAGTTGTTTTTTTGCATTACAACACCTGAAGGCTGAAGGAACATCTAGCAAGCAACTATTCAGTCAAAAGTCCTAATAGGCGTCAAGCCAAAAAGTCATGTCATGTCAATGGTTTGTATCAGTCTCTTCATAACATCCTTTTAGCTTCAAATTCACTATCTACTTTATTCTATGGCCTAATCAAAGTCGGTCTCCATCTGTCTGGTCTTAGTCTGATGGTACTGTTTCCTAGTGGCGTAGTCAGCATTGTCATCATTCTGTCGTTCGTGCCCAATATCCACGCCCGGATGTAACGGCGTCACAACCACTTGCCCGTCATCCGAATCGCCGCGGAATTTCGACACTAATGTTTCACACATGTGCGCTATACTGAACTCGGTAATGCCTGAAATCGATCGATTGATAGAATCAATTGGTCATTCAACGAACCATTCAATAATCAAATCAAGTATACCTGGAAACAGTCCGGGCGATGCCTTGCCGATGTACAGGTAAATGGCGATGAATGCGACCACCGTGATTGTTGCGTACCAGAAATGCATCGGAAATATGATCAAGAAGTTCACAACCGTCTGCAATGTTGTTTTTTTTGGAAAATAATTGGAAATGCTGTAAAAAATAAGTTGCATGGACGAACCCCAATGAAGGACACCCATCGATTGCAGAACGCTGAGTACCACGATAGCTGCTGCTGCACGATCGCTGGCTTCGTTTCACCGTCTACAAGATGAATAACGCTTTTTTGCAATTTTCTCTTTCTGTCGCCAATAATTTTGCCAACAGGTGAGTCAAAAGTTCCTTCCAACCTTTCTCCAGCAGCATGGGTCCATCGGTGCCCGCCGTCTGTGGTGTCTGACTTTCTGGGTCACCCTTTGGCTGTTGTTGCAGTCGGGCGCCCTTCACAACCTGACGTTCAGGGAACAATCGGTCCAGGTCGTCCGTGTCCTTGATGTTGCCCATGCTACCGTAACCGGGCGGGATGCCCGGCTTACCGGCTCTGAAAACAGGAATCGCGAGTACAAATACGTAATTTTCAGCATTCTTGACCCGACTATGTTCATTTTTTTGCGAAAAAGCCTAGAACAGTCATTCCCACCACAAGATCTGTCATTTGTGAGAAGTATGTATAACTCTGACTTCACAGACGAACGGTGCACCAGGATGATCATCGGTGTGGGTAGCCAAATACAGCTGATCATGTTAGGGAACACACATGCTTATCACTGTGACTTCTATTATCATGCCCATTCAGTTGGACAGACAGAGAGATGACTGTCATACTGTATATTTATTTTTACGACTGAAATGTCATCATGACAAATCATAACAAACTTTTTCGCCTGCTGTATGTCATACGTGAATGCGAGTGACACGTACGCGTAGTTGACGTACGCGTACGTGATCAGAAACGGGATCACACTGATCAACGCCAGGGAGTTTAGATCACCGACCAAAATGAACACAACCGACAGCGCGGTCATGGCCAACATGGCGTACACTGGGTTCTTGTTGGGACCTTTCTGCAATAAATTGATAAATCGCCGTCAATGACAAGAATTGAGTGCGGTCAACTCAAGGAAGCTTCAACCCAGCTGAATCTCAACGACTGAGGTGTCCTTGCTATCATGCCCATTGGTATCCTGTCATAGTGTTGGCACCGAGCCAAGCTACCTGCATTATGCCAAAATCAATAACACAAAAAACGACAGACCCCAATTTCCAATGGTCGGATTAGCGGAATGACGTTTTCAGCAGCGATGCCTTGAAGCACCCGCGGTGCCCCATACATACTGCCCAAGATCGAGCTCAGGCTCGACACGTATAGACCGGCAAGAAATAGCAGACGTGTGCAGGACACCTGAATAATTATTCATTTATGCAAATTTTTATTATACAAAATTAAATATTTGTCTGACAAAATCACCCGTTCAGCAATCATGGTGTCAATCAACAATTTCTCCCGCGTGCACGTGGCGCCCAGCAGCATGATAAAGATGAAGCAGAAAGAGGAGCTGAAAATAAAAGTATAAAAAAATCACAAAATTTTGCCAAAATTACAAATTCAACAAAAATTTTATTTAACCTCACTCCAATGGCCGACAATTCACCCAACGGAATGTTATTACTCGGATCTTTCAAGTCTCCACTCATGTTGACCCCGGCCAAGACGCCGATGAAATTCGAGAAGAACACACCGAACACACTAAAGAATGTTTCACCGTCCTTGAACAGTGACGGGACGTTGATTTCGAAATTGGTTGCGTTCAGACCGACTACGCCGAACTCTGCAACCGATAGGGTTGGAATAAAATAAATATAATCTATAAAAAAGAAGAGAAGCACAAAAATATAGCGTTTTCCATACCAGGTTCATAGCGCCACAAACTGCCGAGCGCAAAATCGATGACGGCGAGAACAAGCAGGGCCAACAGGGCCAGTTGAAGTTTCACAACCCAGATTACGCCGGCCAAGTTCACACCTGACATTATTCCAAAAAAATATCTTTTCTAAATCTAGTTACGAAACAAAAAGGCAAAAAAATTCCCAACCGGCTAAAACCGCGAGGATCACAATGGCCACAAATCTCACGAGCCAAATATGTTCCTTTGTGCCTCCCAATAAATGCGCCATACTCTCACCGAAACCCACAGCGACGAGCGACGTACCCACACACTAAATATTGAGAATTTGCCTACATTAACATTTTGGCCTAAAAGTTCAAGCCTAAAAAGCGCACCAACCTGCCCAAACGAGTACAATATGCCGACAGCACCTCCAATTCTGGCCCCAAGAATATGCGACAACAGAAAGTACAGTCCGCCCGATTGTATCTGACATCGTTCGCAAATGCCAACACACGACAGAACGGGCACAAGGGCAAGAGCGGCACAGAGGATTAGGATCAGCACCGAGTGCGCCACACCGGCTTGCGCCTGAATGTGAAAGGGGGAAACCGATTGCCCCATTTGGAGTTTTTTCGGTGCCCACGAGTTACTGTCAGACTTCAAAGTCAACTCGCTGATGTTTTACTGCAAGGATGCTCGCAGCTAAACACCGGTACGGTTGGCTGATGTTTCGTGCTTGATTAAAAACAAAGAAATACAAAATGCGAGTTGTGCTGTTTCTTATTTCGCCCGATCATCACAGACGGTCGGTACACCTGCTGCTCCTTTAGTGCATGCAAAGCAAAATTCCACCCCCAAAAACTCACCACAATCCATCCCATCCGAATGAACACGATCACGCCGAATATGTTCACCATCACCGACGTGAACACGCCGTCCCACGTTCCGAACAAAACGGGTTCTTTCAAGAAAAAGTTCGCTTTCCACCACGGTGCATGTGAATCGCTGTACGATTGACGCTGCTGTTCGGCGAATAGGGAGTCCTCCGGATGGTGCTCTTGTTCCATTGCACCCACCAGGTTGGTGGTGTCACCGCCAGCTGCCAGACGACCCCCGGTCCCCGACAGGCCGAAGGTGTCCGACAGTTTGCCTTTCTTGCCACCGTCCGACGTTGAGGACATTTTTCTCGATTGACGTCGTTTGAAGTTCGAGAGTTTGGGTGATATGGGAATGGGATTACGGTGAGCGGTGTTGTACTTTAGGTTTGTCACTGGAATGAAGTTTTTCCGATTTTTATCAAGTTGTCATCTTCTCTTGACTAACATACAATACCTACGATGATGAAAATCATACGTGCACCGTGCAGTTAATCGTCACCTCCAGGCTGCAATTACTGTGTCAATCGTATTGGCCACAGGAAATGAATTCGAGACCGGAGCAAAATCAGACGAAGCCAAACCAAGAACTAAAGAAAGCAATTTGCACAAGTGCAACGCAGACAAGAAAAATCCATGAAAGCAAATCCATATAGGTGAAAGCCGGAATAAAACAAAAAGGCGCTCAGCTGTCACTGGAGATGTACAAAAATGTGCAACGTCCGTTTCCGCCTATGGTTTGTGGCTGCTGGCGGCCCACGCCATTTTCATGCCGAGAAAACGCTGAAAACGACCATCGAGAGCATCAGAATGCAAAGCGCTTATTCGTATGCCGGCAGTCGCAGTCGCAGCGTAACGTATAGCTAGTGCACATGCCATGCTTGTTCGCCTGTGCTTTCGCCAGTGCGGGTGTACCTACATACGTGGGTAAGCTTGATATACAAGCATACATGTGTGCGGGGACATGCACGATCAATATAAACGCGCGTGCTATGCTCGGTCGGGCTCAAACGCTTGGTAATGTATGCTCCATCTCCACATGGAGATATATGCATGTGCATAAAAATAATTTTCCCATGCTGCGCACCATTGCATTGTCAAAAAAAGTACACAATACAGTAGTTCCGCACATTTTTGTTCCAGATTCTGACAAAATTCTGCCTCAGTTCAAGCAAAGAGTGCACATCTGAAGTTACCCAGAGGCAGTAAAGCAAAACGCACAGCCATGGAGACAGCCGCGGGGTCAAGCGAGCAAGCAAATGTGTACAGTAATAATACAGTTATCATGTGTGCGTGGCATGTCTAGTCTGGAGGCGCATGTAGATGTTCTAGTTCTTGGGTATAGGTTCATGGATGAAACATCACGGAATGCATACACACAAACACGCCCATGCAGTGAGGACCCAACAAACATCAATGGGGGATTTTCGATAAAACAGCTGCACACGCACAGAGACGGAAACGCATATATGTAGATCACCAAGAGTAATAACAACAACTGAATGGTAACGCACATGAACAGCCCAAATTGACCATGCGAAAATACCAAATATGACAAAAACGATCGTCGCTCGGTCTATTGATCTCACGCTTCGGCTCAGTTTTGTTTGGAAAGATGCACTTTTGCGAAGCAGCTAACAAGATTTGTAGTTTCCAAGTGGGACTGATCGTTCAGCCTGACAGTGGCTTGCTTTCCTTTTTTGTATTCGTGTGCTCAGCCTGTTCTGAAGCACATGATGAAGCGTAAAGATACTAATCAACTCAAACTTTTGCACCATGAAGGCGCATTTATTATTTACTCAGTCAAAAGTAAACAATAACGGCATATAAAAAGTGAGGTTTTTGCGAAAACTCAAGGAATGCAAGTGTAAGACAGTGAAAACTTCACATTTTTTACAGAAACAAAGAAACAAATCGACAAGCAAATAAAAATAATTGAGGGACCAGATCAAATTTACAAAAACTTTATAAAATTCATAACGGAATGCTAGCTTTTTGATCTAACATCAGAAATTCATGCGAGAATCACAGTCTCCAAAGTCAGTAATGTGAAAAAAAATACGTCCAATGAAAGATGATAAGTAGAGCTGCCGCAGATGATAGATTTTGTGGGAATGTTTTTGATACAAATGACTAAAGTATCAAAATATCATGCACAAATTTGTAAAAGAAAGCGCGAAATACAGAGAAAATCGCAGAACGGCAAGGTAGAACATACTATTCCAAACATAAGAATGCAGAAAAGAATCTCAGTCGACTAATGCAAATCACAATCTTTCCAATAGCGAAGAAGATCAACACTGCCTACTACCTGAGATCAGTCATTCAAAGTATTGACTAGAGTAAATACAATAAAACTCAAAAAATCAGTGTTCCACATATACATACAAAAACGGCACAACTTTCAAGAATAAAGTGACTACAAAGCTGAATAGTACTAAAGCGGCTTGACTATCTACGTCGACTACGGTTTGCAAATCAAATTTGTACTTGAAATGAAGAAAATATCAACCGAAAAACAACATCGGCAGGCATGGAGGACACAGGACAGTCATGACATATAGATATTATGGCATCTATTTGACCCTGGTTGCAGCGGCTACAGTAATTTCAGAATGTTGGTGCTGTGCATATAAATGCATAGAATAGTCAGTCTTCAGAATCATAGTGATCTGTTCCATCAGACGTACATACAACAAGTTTGGGAACTACAGGAGCTCGTCCCATAGACCTGGGCTTTGGCGGCTACGTACACTCAAGCTTACTTCAGGCCTAGCCCAAGGCTTTAAGCCGAATCCTAGACCACCCTGAAGGGGAGAGCTTACGTGGTATACTGATTTCAGCTGAAGTAACGTCAAGCTTGCAATAGAGAAAAGAAAGACGCAGTCCGTGCTTACATGCACGGCAGCAACATTCCAAATCTATCTCAACGATCCGTCGATTCTATCCGTCAATGGGCGGCCCCAAATAAACCATCGACACTTCGGTATTACCGTATACGGCACAGACGCACGGATAAAGACGCACGGGCGGCAGGTCACGGAAAGCGACGCCCAGAAATTCGTAGCGTCGTTCGAAGTACATCATGTGCGCGTCACAATCGAGAATGACTCGGATTTTGTCCCCAACCTGCAACAAACAGGTCAAGCAACAAAATGCGAGTTAGCACGAACGTCAAAGTGGGTGTCGTTACTGATGTTTCACGCAGCAATCACCTTCGGGTGTAATTGACGGCGAGCAATCCGCATTACCCCCAAACGGCAACAATGCTTTGATTCTAATCCAACAACAACAACAACAACAACAAAATCCCGTAACTTGCACACCCTGTTTTGTATTTATTCTCATGTCCGTAAATTCCACACCCAGTCTTGTAATTATGCTTCTTTCACTTAATCTTCTTATTTATGTATTTGAGTGGGTGTCGACGCTATAAACTAACTAACAAAATGACAAAACTCTTCAAGATTATTACAACATCAGCCAACCTGATATCTGGGCGGGTCAGGCATGAGCGGATAGCGCGACACGATCTTGCCATTGTGCATCAGCGTGTTGTCCACCAGATTCCACGCCCAGCCCTGGTCATCACTGCCCAGCAGTGCCACATAACCGGGACACTGCAGCGCGCTGTGTCTGGAAACGTGGGCCATTATTTATATCCGATAGTTCTTGCTGTCATGTTCGAATATTACTGCTGCCCTGTTATGAAAACGACCGCTAAAACCGAGCAGTTTGAAAAAGGAACCGTCGATGTCAGTCGGTCGGCTGATGTTTCGTGCGAGCATGACTACCCCCAATGGTGTGTACGACAATGATGATAATAATAATAAACAAAATATAATCAAAATGACAACGACCAACTTTGTGGCAGCCCCGACGACGGCCACCGTGCCCAACGGTCCTTCCCACCAGATTTCCCACGAATGTCTTCCCTTGTTGAGTCCGATCTTGCCGCGCACGCCATCAGTGCTTTGCGCGATCGGGTTGCGATGCAGCGTGAAGCCGTTGGTTTTGATGTAGGCGTTTCTGGAAAAGCGTCACGCACGGGTAATTTTCGGAATTAAAAAAATAAAAAAGATCACAAAAGTCACCTGGAACAATCCAGCGGATTCCAGCCGTGCAGAAATGATCGCAGTTTGGCTTTGTGAGTCGGCACCTCGGCGAGCAGATACGGGTCGGCCAGCGCACTATCTGGCACATGGACACGACACAGACGTTGCCACACTTCGCAATCCTAGGCAAAAAGATGGAGCAGTCAGTCAAGAAACAAAAAAAACCAATCGAAAGTCGGCTTCAAACATGAACTGTTTTCATTGATGTTTCACCGGTGAATGAGCAGTGCCGGATGCAAAACACCAGCGCTTGGTGACCGGAGCCATCGCTGGAGAAAAAAATAAAACCATCAAAAAAGTTCAGCAAAAACCAACTTCGTAATCCATGTAGGCGAACCAATGTCTGCATACACACATGACATTAACCAGATCATGCAGAGGCAGGAATTCGAATATGCACGCGAGCACGTGATGGGGCAAACGTTCGGCAAGCACGGCACGACTCTTGCGATTCGACGGCTGACTGCACAATGATGACCCAGCTGCAAATTGGTCGCTCATTGTATTGTCTTTTGTTGTGTTTTGGATGTAACCTGCACATCGAAAGCTTATGCCGCCCCGCGTGGTGGTTGGTTGGTTTATCGCGTCGACACCCCACACTCAAAAATAACGGAACAGGATTACGCGGAGTAAGCATAATTACAAGACCCGGTGTGAGATTTGCGGAAATAAAAATAAATACAAAACAGGCCACGTGTGGTCAAAGCTCGAACAGTATAGTGAAAAAATTCAAAGTGAACGAAAAAACGTCTTTTGTGGAGAAGAGTGACGCTGAAAAGTTCACACCCAGAGGATGATGTTTCACCGAGACTACTAATAGTCCGCTAACCGATGACGACGCCAATCAGCTACAGACACCCTCCGAAAAACAAATCGAAAAAGGAACAAGCAAAAATGTCTAACCATCGCCATAGTCTGCATCCGGTCCCGTCAACTCCCTGCGCGCCATATCCCACACCCAAACCAGACAGATTTCCACCCGGATGTCGCTCGCTACAGTCACATGGCTAACAAAATATTCAAATCGCACTTTCTGCCAAGAAATAGTGCGCTAAATGTAAACAGGTGAGGGTAGAAAAATGGGTAGGACAGCATGACTATAATTAGATAGCACGCGCATAGCAAGCCAAGGCGTGTTAGTGCATCAATGCAACATTGCCACGGGATAAATAAAGACAAAATATTCACCAAACAATTGTTGACAGTGAATTTTATCAACAACTAACGACTAACACCATAATCAATACACGTCCACATTACAAAATATGTTCTGTCCAACAAATCCGGCAAAGGCACTATCACACTTCCATCACATTGGCCAAATCCTCGGTATCGCGCGGTTTCGTGTGCTGCAGCTCACGGCGGACTTCGGGCGTGATCATGTAGTGATTTTGGTTCTGCAAAAATTTCTTTTAGACTTTTTTTTAAAATTTATGCAATCGAAATAAGAAGCTCAGTCCGACCTTGACCAGGTCGTAAATGGCCTCCTTCTGCTCCGAGCTCAGATCACTTTTGTAGCGTTGCACAAACACCAACAGCGCTTGATGCCACAATACGGGCAGCTCGCGTTGGTCGTGCGTGAACCTGTCGGGAAGATAAAAAAAAATTGATAAAATTATGTTTTTTTTTAAAAACAATCACAATTTACGTCTCACCTGACAAAATGCGCCACCAAACCATCAATAACTCTGTACGGTAATGTGTACTTCTTGTCCAGCATCACGCGTAGAAACATTGAGTTCGCACCGCTGGAAAAAAACGAAATTATAAACATAATTTGACGAAACAACCAAAATAAGGTACATAAACACCTACCTGTAGTTCATTTCGGCAATCTTCAACATGCCGGCAGCAGCGTGCAACATCGGGATACTGCTTTTCGTTAAGACACTGCTGAAAATCGTCGCCTCACGTAGGGTGCAGCTGCCCGACTGAAAGAACACGCACGGGAAGAGTTTGTTCTCAAATGAGATCCCTAAATATCCGGCTTTAGGTGCCAATAAGACGTTCTAGCACCTAAATAGAGGCCAAACGACTGAAAGGCATTCTGTAAATGTTTGGTGCCACTGGCACCTAAACTCAGAAAACATCTACAGGTGTCAGATTTCAATTTATAGGTGCCATGGCAGGTAAAATTAGCAAACTAAACATTGTGCACGAGTCAAACTTTTGCTGAATGATACAAGTAAAAACATTGCAGAACCAGCAAACCTCACACAACGGCAACAATATTCCTTTGAAAAACGCGCCCGGCTTGAACAACGCCTTGTGCAGCGCCTAAAATCAGCCTTTTCGAGCTGTCTTTCGGTGATGTTTCAGAGTTGAATGACTTGTTGTTGCAAACGATGACCTCCATCCCAATAAATCATCAAAACGTTTCTTCCAGACAAAACAAATTGATTCTCGAAATGGTTGTTCGGCAGCCGTACCTGGTATAGATGGAAATTCAGTCGTTTATATTCGGCAATGTCATCACGCACACGCGGCAACAGCACAAGATTGAGAAATCTGAAACAAACCGCGCAACAGTTAGCTGGCCAAATCACAAACATCGTTTTTCGGCAACAGGCCTTTGACACAAACTGGCGTTCAAATTCGACACAAATATTCTCGTCCCTTGGTACATTGCGGCAGCCGTCCACTTATCCGGTTCCGTGATGCTCAAAATCTGTTCCCAGTTGACGAATTTGGGGATGATCTTGAACGCTTTCGGTAGTTTCCCTGCAGAAAAGGAATGGATGTGATTTCAGACTCGTGCCTGTCTAACATGCAGTTTCAGATCCCTCCCCCCAGCTAATAAAATAAGTCAATTTATCGAACCAACCACTTCTGTACGACGATAACACATCACGTACACCACGGTACATGTCAACAAGACGTGGGTCAAGCTCGCGCATTTGCACACGCTCTAAAAATAACTGTTTCTTTTTATCAAAAGCGAACAGCGACCTGTTAATTACAGGATGCAGTTGCAGAATCTGAAAACACCAACAACTAAATAATTAATTATCGTTGACCAACCGCCAGTCGAAAACTGACTGGCCAATTCTGTGCGCTTCTCAGTGATTTTGTCTTGAATTATGTCGAACAACGTGCGTTGCGCGGCCGGCTCGGAGACCAGAAATTTGTTGAATGCCGCCTCAACATCGGGATCCAGTTGCTGAAACGGGCGCGGCATCATGAAGCGCCCACATTTTTTTTGCTGTTTTGGGCAGATCGCAGATGTTCTTGATTGTCAAGATTGGCAAAAATATTCAGTGATGTTTCGCCGTCGAATGACTAGTCGTTTCGTTTGAAGCAGTCCAAAACATGCAGAAGAGCACAAAAAAATTATAAACCGGTTAAATATTGCAACCGACCACGTCATCTGGCGGCTGTATGTCCCCAAAATCACTGCTGTCATCGCCGTCCAATCGACTACTTGTGCCTTCATCATCATCATCACCCAATCGTTGTTGAATGTCGAACGGCGAACTAGCTGATGACAGAGACGCTTTGCGAGCGCTGACAAAATCAAGGCGGAATAGATCAAGTTAGCTTTCTCGTTATTATTATTATTGGCGATGTCTTGTTTCAGTGGTGTACCTGGGCGAGCACGTCCACCTTCATGGGAGGCAGGCAGAGTTGCACAAAGTTCATGTTCAAAGTTCACATGCCGGGGTGCCCCAAGGGGGAGCTCTGTCGCCAAATCTGGTCAATTACTATTTGGCCGATATGCTGCCTGTGCCAAGGAACACGGGTGAGGTGACGGACACAATATGCAGATGACATAAGCATACTGGGACGCGGAAAGTCCATCCCGGGGCTATCAGTGGGGCCTTGAATATGTACCTGGTCGAACTGGCCGACTATCCTGAGGCCAAAAAGTTGTTGTTGTCTGCAGAAAAGTCATCATCGACTGTGTTCACTAAATCAGCGGCAGAGCGATATGTTGTTCCGAACGTGTTCATACGGGGTCATAAACGACCGCTCGCTACCATCGTCGAGGTCGGCATTAAACTTGCGCGCTCCGTGCTGCAAAAGCCCGGATGCACCCAGTTTGATACCGGCCCCAAATGTTTTTGGTTCCAATAATGGGTTTGTTGCTTTTATTTGGATTATGAATCGACTTAAGGCACGACTTACAATAACATCTTTTCTGTCAACTCTTTGAAGGGTTGTCTATCGCGAGTGTAACATTTCCCAGCCTGCCATCTCAGTACGTTCAAGCATAGTAGCGCCATGCCTGCTGGGCTAAAGCAACGTAGCAACTACGTTAGATCAGCAGACCAGTGCAATGAAGGTCACGTGACGTCGCACTGGCTGTCAGGCTGACGCGGGTGTTTGAATGTGGGTGCCAACACACCAATTATTACCATGATGGCAGTGCTGTGACTGGACGGGGGGGGGTCTAGATTCTGTTTTCATTCCAGTTCTAAAAAAGAAACAGACGCACCTTTTCTTCTTTGACTTTTTCCCAATTCTTTGCTCATCTTCAGCGATAATCTCCTGACGTTGTTTGACAGCTTCGTTCAAAATTCGCTGCCCCAGCTTGCCGCTGATGAACTGAAGAGAATACCGCACTGTGGAATAGAAGCACAAGCACGGGCTCCCGCTCCTGTTTTCCACACAAGCCCGAGAAGGCTTAGAGGGTACTTATTAGGATTAGAGAGATGTCGGGTGTCGGGCATAGTTGCAAGTTTTCCGGAAAAATATATTTACTGGAAGAAAACCGTTTTTTTCGATATTTTTCCGAGCCAAATTTGGGCACCGGTCAAAATGGTGTATATTTGGCACAGTGTGCGCTAAAAATGGTGTATGAAAGGTAATCCTGTTGAGAAAGTGCAAATAAAAGCCATAAAAGTGCCGGAAAACACTTGAAAAAGTGTGTTTCTGCAATAAAAATAGGTTTTTCCCACAATTTTGACACTTTTTCAGAAAAGTCCAAAATCCGCCGTGCAATTTTTCCTGAAAAATATATTTCACTGAAAAAAAAACGGTTTTTTGTTCGTTTTTTTCATGAAAAACCGTTTTGTTCACCTGCAACTATAGTGTCGGGTGCCTAAAAAGTGTAGGTGTCGGGTGTCGTGTCGGGTGCCTCCAGATGTCGGGTGTCGGTTTCACTGAATAATTATTACTAATCACTAATAAAACACTGCTATACACTCCTTTCTTTGGCACCAGAGGTGGGAATCCAGTCTCCCTAGGGGAAATTAGTGTACTAGTGTACCTTGGTCGGGGAAATTAGTGTACCTTAAGGGGGGTCCAACTCCCCCCAGGAACTACACTGCACTACACTATGCTATACCTTGATTTTTGGCGACCCCCCCACCATCTATCTATCGTCAACAAGTTTGGGTCGACCCCCCAGATTTCGGACTTGGGTCATCTATCTATCGTCAACACATTTGATTGATTATTTGCCAACGTTCGATTGTCGTGGTCTCATAGTTGACTGAAGATGTCCGACAGATCTTCTGCGCATTTGATCGGGTTACGCCACAGATCGATTTATCGTCAACGTCAACACATTTCGGGTCCCAATCTATTTATCGTCAACACCCTGGCCAAGTAGGTACTACAGTGCAGTGCTGTGGGTACTTTGGCGGGGCGAGTAGGGTACATTGGTGGAAAAAATCGGGGCGGGTAGGGGGGTAGTGTACCTGGGATTTTGGGGGGGAATCCGGTTTGGGGGGAGGGGAGGGGGAAGATTTTTCGGGGCAGGTAGGGTACAACACAAGTTTTTTCGGGTGCCTGTTTTTATGTACTAAAAAGTACATATATCGCGAGCAGCGCCAGATTTATTGCACTTTTTAGGGTTTTCGGTCGAAATTTGGGCATTTTTGACCTAAAAATGTGCATTTTGAGGGGAATAGTCGGGGCGGGTAGGGTAAAGGGGCGGGGAGCCTAGGGGGGGACCAGAGCGGGGCGGGTAGGGGGTAGCGTACCAGGGCGGGGCGGGTAGGGTACCATTGGGGGGGACCCCCACCCCTCCCCCCAGCCACAGCACTGCTACACTGGCACTGGCTTGGGGTGCACTATCTCCCCTCCGAAGTAGCGGGGGGGGGGGGGTGGGCAGTGTTGGAGGTACTCTGGAGGGGTGGATACCTACTGTACCGCGCTCGGAGAGGGGGATACCTACTGTACCAGAGCCGATGGCCTGGGGGGGTTATGTACCTAGGGGGGTTTGGGGGGGGGGTTGGGGGGTTAGGTTTTGGGGTAAAAATTTTGAATGTGTTTATTATGTGTGGAATAGTGTGAAAACGTAGTATTTGCGTGCGTAGCGCGCGAATTTGGGGTAAGTTGAGGTAAAAACCACTGATTTTACACTAATTTTGGCCATTTTGGTCATAAATTGGCACTTTTGAGGCAAAATCGGGGGGATACCTACTGTACCGGGGTGAAAATCGGGGGGGATACCTACTGTACCATGCCAAACATCGGGGGGGATACCTACTGTACCAGGCGAGGGGGGATACCTACTGTACTGGGGGGGGCTACCCCCCCAAACCCCCCCCCCCCACCTCCAACACTGGGGGTGGGGGTCGGGTCCCCCTGGGTACAGTAAGTAGGTAGGTTGACTGACGCTCCATGCTGGTACAGTAGGTAGGTCGCCGCCCGGCGGCTGGTACAGTAAGTTGCTATTTTTGGCTCAAAACGGTATAAAATCGGTATTTTTCACACTCCAAATAGGCGAAAAATCGCGCGTTACGCGCGAAATTAGCGTTTTAGAGTACATTTTCATCAAAATTTCGACCTAAAAAATTTTCTTCCCCCCAGTAGCTCGGCCGGTACAGTTAGGTAGGTTGCCGCCTCCGTTGCCATTGCCTCCGAAAAAAACGACGGTTCGCTACAGAGATCGGAAACGGGCCGGGCCGCGATTTTGGACTTGGTCGACCGGGCCGGGCCGGGCCGGGCCGGAGATTTGGGGGGACCGGGCTAGGGATCGGCGTCGGTGTCGGAAAAAAGTCGGTGTAGGTACCGACACTACTAATGTCGGTGTCGGTGTCGGTGTCGGTCCACAAAAGTGTCGGTTTTTTTCAGGTGTCGGTAGTGTCGGTCCCCAATTTTTCGGCAGCCAACTACTATTAGAAAAAAAATATATTTCGTACTGATTATGTTCTTTAGTTGTCCACAACATATAAAAAAGCGCCAAGCGCTGGTTTTGAACGACCAATTCCTCATACACGGTTCAGTTTCAATTCTGCAGCAGTGCAACACAACAAGAGAACATTTTTTTTGGAATCAGATTAATGCCGATTAATGCTGATTAATCAGGCTGCCGCCCGCTGTGTCGCTGTCGCTGCGACTTATGGCGGCGGCGTCTGTCGTTGATTGGCTTGTGCTTGGGGTTGGGGTAACAAACTGACTAATAGTCGGTTGAGCAGCGGACGGAGTAGAAATAGGTTTCGGCTTCAGTTTCTTCTTTGCCTCGAGGAACAATATTTTGATTCAGTCGGGTGCTTGGTCACAATGTGACGGGAAATTGTGATGCTTGATCCTCTCGAATAGGCCAGTTTCTTGTCGCAAATTTTGCATTGGACCTGCGTTTCTTTGCCGCGCGAGTCCGCCCGGACCAGCTTTGCAAAACCTAGTCGGTTCAGAATATCAAAATCGGTCTCTTTTGACGCCATTTTAGGCCTGCAAATATGCAAAAATGGTTCGAAATAGGTTTAGCTAACAAAATGAGGGGTTTCGGCGACGCTTTTTATAGTGGCCGATGCCTTTGTACCACTTCAAACATGAAAACACAAAATTCTGAACAACAAAAGTTGCGCTCATGGTAAAAATCCGGTTCGTTCCAACGTTGAATGTTTCACTGAGAGTGAGAGGCGGACAGAACCTGTTTGTTCCTGCGACAAAGAAGGCAAGACGACAAGGCATTTTAGGTCTAAAAATAAGTTTTTAGGGCTAAAAAAGGCAAACTCGGTTTTACTGTCGGTGTCGGTCATTTTTTCACTGTCGGTGTCGGTGTCGGCGTGCTTTTTCGCCGGTGTCGGTACTTTCCAAAAAAGTGTCGGTGTCGGTGTCGGTGTCGGTCTACATGACCGACGCCGATCCCTAGACCGGGCCGGGCCGGGCCGAGCAGCCCGGCCCGGTCCGGCCCGGTATGCCTAAATTCGAACGAAATTACCATTTTTTGAACCAAAATTTTCAAAATTTTTAACATTTCCTAGTTCTTGATATTTTCAGTCATCGTTTTGAAGAAAGAAGCAGTGGTGTAGCTACCCATCCCCCATACCCAGGCCTTTGCAATCAACCCACTGTACCACCAAAAAAGCCTGCCTGTGCCTGCAATCAACCTACCTACTTGTACCGACCGGCCGAGCTAGGGGGGTCATCCGGGAACCAGAGGTCGCAATCGGGCCGGCCCGACCTCGGGCCGGGCCGCGATTTTGGGCTTTTGGCTCGGGCCGGGCCGGAGATTTGGAGGGTCGGGCCGGGCCGGGCACCCCGGCCCGAAGCTTCTGAAGTGACTTATTTTACTGAAAAAGTAGGGTTTTTTTGTCAAAAATACTAAAATTTCTGACGGATTCAGCAAGTAAGTGATCAGTATTGTCCAGTGGTGTGGCTGCCCAGGCGTGCAATCAACCTACTGTACCACCAGAAAGGCCTGCAATCAACCTACCTGCTGTACCGGCCGAGCTTGGGGGGAACAAAATTTTTTATGTCTAAGTTTAGATGAAAATGTACTCTAAAACCCTCATTTCGCGCGCAGCGCGCGATTTTTCGATTATTTGGAGTGAAAAATATCGATTTTATACTATTTTGAGCCAAAAATAGCAACCTACTACTGTACCAGCCGGGGGGCGGCGACCTACCTACTGCACCAGGATGGCGCGTCATCTACCTTACCTACCTACTGTACCTAGGGGGGACCCCCACCCCCCAGCCACACCATTGGTATTGTATTGTCTATCTGGCGACTTTTTCATGGAAAACAATGAATTTTCAACCAAAAAAATAGATTCAAAAATCGCAAAAATTATGACAAAAATTGGGTTAAAATCTGAGCCAAAAATTCGGGCCGGGCCGGGCCGGAGATTTGGGGGCTCGGGCCGGGCCGGGCCGGCCAAACCCGGCCCGATTGCGACCTCTGCCGGTTGCCGGGAACAAAAGTTTTATGCATACATATTGATGAGAATGTACTCTTGAGCGCTAATTTCGCGCGTCACGCGCGATTTTTCGCCTGTATGGAGTGAAAAATACCGATTTTAAACCATTTTGAGCCAAAAATTATACCTACAACTGTACCAGCCGGGGCGGCGACTTACGTAATGCATCAGGATGGCGCGTCAATCTACCTACCTACCCCTTCCCCCCAGCTGCACCAGTGAAAACAAGTATTCTGCAGAAAATTTTCGAATTTTTTTCAGCTTTTTGGACTTTTTCAGTTTTCGGCCCTTGAAAATTGGCTGACCGGACCGGGCCGGGCCGGGCCGACCTCAAGTCAAAACGGGCCGGGCCGGGCCGACCTGCAGCCCTCCACCGGGCCGGGCCGGGCCGGGCCGGACTTTTCGCCGACCGGGCCGGGCCGACTTTACCCGGCCCGTTTCCGATCTCTGGTTCGCTATCTCCCCCTCCGGACCAGGAACTACACTGTTAAACTTCTTGGTGGTGTCCTTGAAACTGAAAAGGCTAACCTGCTCGTCAATTTCATCTCCGCCTTGTTCATCTCCCGATTCATTGCGTTTTCTTCTTGATTTTGCCGCTTCGCTTCGAGCGTTCACTTGATCAAACAAGGCTCCTGGTTCGTCAATGTGATCGCCCTTCAGCTTTTTCGTTCGTTTACCCATTTTTGTGCCTTCAAACAAAGCAAGGAGTCGCAATGTTTTTTGCGATTTCGATTTTTTTGATTTTTGATCCACTCCGCTCGCAACACACAAGCTCTTCTTTTCTTTTCTCAATTGTTTTCGGCTGGCCGATCCAGTGCTGTATTTTTGTAATTGATTACCAACCCATGCGGGCATACCCCCATGCGTCAGCGTTGTTCATGTTCAGGCGCGCTATTCATTCCCAGTTTGCGTTACACTATGATTGTGAACCAGTGGACAGTGGTGTCGTAGGGAAATCAAAAAGTCAGGATACCGGATACGCAAAATCCAAAATTTTCGGATACCGGATACCCAAAATGAAAAATCTCGGATACCAGGGGGGTTGCTCCCTAAAATAAAAATCTCGGATACCCAGGGGGGTTGTTCAAAAAAGGACAATTTTTTAGAGGAAAATCGAGCAAAATCGGTGTCGAAAGCGCAAAAAATGGTCGTTTTGGGGGTTATGCTTGCGCCAGCAAGCGATTTTGAGCATTTTTTGAGGTAAAAATGGGCGATTTTTACAGTTTTCTGAAAAATTTTAGGGTAGGATGCCCCTGGACAAAAAGTCAGGATCTGGGTGAAAAAATCAAGATACCGGATACCGGATACTAGGGGGTAACCCCCCTCCCCCCCCAACGACACCACTGCTAGTAGATGGCGGCAATTTGCTTCGACAGGAAAACATTAACTCCAGTGGCCAGCCGTACACTGAAAGGCTGCTATCGGCAATCGGAATGCAGCGGTGTAGGCGCAGGATTGTTAACAGTGGCTATCTTAAATGTGTTCAAGTAGCCGGTGCGGCGGTGCGGTGGGTGGAAGTCGCGGTTTGCTCGTTTTCTTTGGTTGACTCGTGGATGTGCATTCTCTTTTGATTTCTGCTTTGCCTTGTTCAAACCTTGGGCCCTGGATTTTGTGTATCACCTATTGCGAATGCGAGTTTTGTTTATTGACTGATTGAGCAGTGATGTTATGCGAGAACTGTCACTTCTGTTCTCCCTCGAATCTTGTTAGTTTGGCATGCATTTTCCCTGAGGATGGCCGTGGTTGGGAATGTCGGAACTCAGAAGTAACCGGAACCAGCAAAGCAGGGTTGGGCAAAAAAACGACGGCGTTTTTTCTTAAAAAAAAACGACGTTTTTTTTTCAAAAAAACGCCTGGGTCGTTTTTCGTTTTTTTTAAACCCTGAATTTCCTTGATTTTCCCTGATTTTTCAGGGAAAGTACCCTGATTATCAAGGAAAATCAATTTTTTGTCCCATTTTTTTTCAAAAAATTTTCGACCAATTTTTACTTTGTCGAGATACGTCGATATACGGAGTTTGACTTTCAGTGATGACCCCGGCCAAAGTTGGTCCCACGATGCGGGTCTGATATGGGATCTTAGCAACTCGCTAGAAAAGGGTTGAAACCTGTTTATTTTGCCTCAGAACACATAGAATGACTTCATTTAACCACGTTTTCTTCCCAACATGAGCGTTTTCCAATTTTTTGGGGGCATATTTTGGTCATCTGGGCGTTTTAAAAAAAACGATTTTTTTAAAAAAAACGTTTTTTGCCCAACCCTGCAGCAAAGTGGCCTACACAATCGGACGCTATCAATTTATCAAACCGGAAAGAGTTGCGAAAAGTTTGTCGTTTAAACAGACTTTGAACAGGGACGTTTTGCCCTCAAACATTTAACCATTGCGCTATTTTTCTGTCCCTGTGTTTCAGTGTTGTTGCGTCAGGGAAGGTTGCGAACCCCAAAACTGCTCAGCTGTAAGTCATTGTTCTTTGTGAACGCGAACCATAACAAAGGAGAGAATCCGGGCAGAGTGTTGGTGAGAAAACCACTTGACCGGGATGCTCCACAAAAGTTCTAGTCCATTGAACACGGAATAAATCCCAATTTCTCGAATCTTCAAATTGAGGGCAATTAGAACGCAGGAAAACGTTGTTAAGCTGAACGGCCAGGACCGCCCATCATTTCGCAATTTGCAGCTTATCAATAAAGAACGAACTTCATTCTCTGCTACAACGTATACTCTGACAGTACCTTGGGAGAAACTTTTCAAGCGCGTTGCCTGATCCGTAAAGCACACACAACTGGCGCAGACTGCTGAGTTTCGTAGCATTTCGCAAATTACTACGTTAGGCTTGTGTGTTGAGCGGCTGGCAGTCACGTGACCGCTGCAGCTCATACACGCATAATGAGCTTTACGGATCAGGCAACGCGTTTGAAAACTTTCTCCCAAGAGTATTGTCGGAGTATACTACGCATAAATGTGTACCTATAGCTGACCCATGTTGACTCGCAAGCATATCTAAGCACTCGCCCACCAGTCGGCTATGGGCTCAAACATCAATCGTTGTTTACTGCCTGCTGGTTGCCTGGCGCTTGCGAAGGCGCCGGTTGCTAGGGGGCCTTGTGCTCACACGTCAAGCGCATGCAGTTGCATTACGTATGCATGTGTCCTCGCGCGCGTGACTAACAAAGCAGAAGTAAAGCACTGCACGAACCAGCTCTCAGCTAACGGTGGTTGGGTTTGGTTTTTTGACACCCTAATTCCTCCAGGCACGGTTTCCCAGAATTGCGCCGACTTTGTTTCATTTCTAAATAATATTCAGGCCGCAACTGAATGTGCCTTATACTCAACTCAGTTGTCCCCACTTGAAATCAATCAATCACAATGACCGAGGCAATCAAAGTGGCCGTTCGAGTTCGGCCGTTCAACGATCGTGAGAAGGCTCGCAATGCGTCGTTAATTATTGAAATGCCAGATGGCAAACAGACTGGTGGGTTTCAGACTGTTTTTCGCACTGACAGATTGTAAATCGAGGCGATAAATAAACTTTGTGAAATATTTGTCTTTGTAGGCATCAAGGATCCTTCGAATATGAAGCTGGATGCCAAGCGTTTTGCGTTCGATCACTCGTACTGGTCGCACGATCAATATACGGAAGAATCGGACGGGACGTTGAAGGCCAGCGGTGCGAAGTATGCAGACCAGGTGCTGAACTTGCTTTTAAACTATTGATCCATGATACATACCATGATTCAGCAACCACGTTGTATACCTAACTGAACTGTCAGCAAATTCGCACTTCAACTGCACTTCAGCGCCGCGTCTACGACGATTTGGGCCAGGGAGTGTTGGACAATGCGTGGAAGGGCTACAATTGTTCGTTATTCGCCTACGGACAGACTGGTAGTGGCAAATCGTACTCCATGGTCGGCTATGGGAAAAACAAAGGTGCAGACTGCACCATTCTAATGATTTGATGAATGCTTTATAAACAACACCGCTTTCTGCGTGCAGGAATTATCCCAATCGCATGCGACGAACTCTTCAAAATGATCGACGCGAAGCAGGATCCGAACTACGAGTACCAGGTGTCGGTGTCGATGTTCGAAATCTATTGCGAGAAAGTGCGCGATCTGTTGACCACCAAAGCGCCGCCGAAGGGCGGACTGAAAGTGCGCGAACATCCCAAGAAGGGATTCTACGTCGAAGAGTTGAAAGAATGCCCAGTGGAAAACTACGCGGCCATTGAGGGCAAGATGGACGAAGGCAACAAGAATCGAACAATCGCTGGTGAGAGTTCAGATAGAAAACTGCAAATGAATTTGATCAGATAGACGACATCTAGTATACTTCCAGCAACAAACATGAACGCAACCAGCTCGCGTGCGCACACGATTGTCAAGATCAATTTCACGCAGAAGGACAAACAGGCCAACACGCAAAAAACGTCCATAATTAATTTGGTCGATTTGGCTGGAAGGTGGGCACACTTGGAATTATCGAAAGCCATGCCTAATACCAAGGATCATCGACTTGACCGATGACCGAAGCCGTTTTCAGTGAACGACAACAAGACACTGGCGCAACTGGTGATCGCTTGAAGGAGGGCATTGTCATTAACCAGTCATTGTCAACGCTTGGTCGTGTCATCAAAGGTCAGCCGCGGTTTCGCAAAGAAATAAAATGGAAAACAAGATTGACGTGTCCTAATATCCTTGTTATTCCAGCCTTGCATGAGCAGCAGACTTCAAAGAAGAAGGTAACGATTCCATACCGTGACTCGGTTCTGACGTCGCTGTTGAAGAACGCTCTGGGTGGCAACAGCAAGACTGTGATGGTAAGCGAAGGACCTGAGTTATGTTATATATGTAAAATCATTATCGAAATCAGATTTGCAGATCGCGGCATTGAGTCCGGCCGACATTAACTACGATGAAACATTGTCAACGCTGAGATTCGGTGCGTGCGCTACACGCATGTTTGTTTTTGATATTAATTTGTCGTTTGTGATAAAGATTGTCTTGATTACAGCTGATCGAGCCAAATCGATCAAGACGCAGGCCGTGATCAACGAAAGTGAAAGCGACAAACTCATTCGCGAACTGAGAGAAGAGAACGCACGACTGCAGGTGTGAATTTATGTTGGCCACACACATAAAAAACCAATAATTATTTTGTTGCGCCAAACAGGCAATGATGAAAAATGGAGGCACCGTGGCCGGAGGCGGTGGTGGTGGAGGAGGAGATGGAGATGACGATGATGAAGGTACGCGGGAAGTTCACACTCTCAATGTTGTCGAAGATAAATGCTTTTCCTGAACATGACACCAAACTATTCTTGTCCTGAAATAGAGCTGGCACGAATGAAAGCCGAGCTCGAAAGGAACCGGCTGGAGATGGAAAACATGGAAAAGACGTGGAAGGAGCGATTGACGCAGGAGGCCGAAGAATCCAAGGTCTGCTGTTTTGTATACCTGTTTGCCCGTGGAGTGCTTGAGGTTGATCGAAGTCTACGAAGCAACCATAACACGCAGGAAACTCAACAAGCCAGCACCGAGCAAAACGAAAAGCGAGAAAAGATGGCGCACTTCTGGAATTTGAACGAAGATCCGGCGTTGAGTGACATGATTGTGCATTTCGTCAACACGGGAACAAGTAAAGTTGGCAACAACAAGAGACAACCTCCGCCTGAAATTGTATTGAGTGGAATGAGGTAAGTCCATCTTTTGCAAACAGCCCACTTTGAGACGATAGCCCTACAATTGTCCTTCTGACAGCATCGAGAGTGAGCACGCACAGCTGAGCAACAAGGACCACAAGAAAATCACGATCACTCCTTTGAACGGCGTATCGATTCTGGTGAATGGCAAAGAGATTAGCAAGGAGACACCGCTGAACCACAACGACCGGTTTGTACTCGGAACACGCGTTGCTCAATAACTGAACATCACAACGTACACCCCATAAATTCAGCGTTTTGTTCGGTGGCAACCACTTGTACGTGTTCTCGCACCCGAAAGCAAAAAAGAAGGAGAAGAAGCAAACGGTGACATGGGAGCAAGCGCAGAACGAAATTGCGCAAAGCTCCGGCATTATGGGCCAGCAAGGAAAGGGACGATCGAAAGGTAGCTGCAGCTGCATACCTACATATGTATCTGGACACTGAGATAGTTTTGCCAAATACTAGCGTGTCAAAGTGTAGCAACGGAACATCGATTTGCTTTGCAGAGGACATGATCCTGCAGGAGGAGCTTGTTCAGTTGATGCCTCAAGTGTATAGAGCAAATGCGATGAGTCAAGAATTGAAGAAACCGACAAAGTTTGAGATTGTGCTCGTGTCACCGCAAGCTCGAGGACTGAAAAGTGGTCCTACTGAGGTTATTTTATCCCTTGTTTTGATTTCTGCTCAATGTTACAAGAATAGACTTGGATTACAGATTCAAGTCAAAGTAACGAACAAACAAGAGGATACTGAGTTCCACTGGGACAAGAACAAGTTCAGCAATCGCTACTACGGAATGCAGGAGCTATATCAGAATTACACGGAAGGCTATGCCGATTGGGACGTCACCAAGGTATAAATCGATGGATTACAGCATTTCCTGACCCGCAAATATTCAACATTGTTCACAGGATCGTGATCCGTTCTATGAGCCGCCAGATTCTGAGATGCTGATTGGTGCCGTGCACATGTATCTACGAAGCTTGGCCTACATGATTGAATTAGATGATCAGTTGGCGATCACAGACTTCAAGGT
The DNA here is from genome assembly GCA_030248065.1 of Rhynchonema sp. JSB1_4. Lineage (NCBI taxonomy): Eukaryota > Metazoa > Nematoda > Chromadorea > Monhysterida > Xyalidae > Rhynchonema > Rhynchonema sp. JSB1_4. The sequence continues at coordinate 35,522 of JASAMV010003052.1, forward strand.
TGGTTTCATGTCTTTTGAAAATCTGAGTTGTAGAAATGGACTCAAACCCACAAATTATTCTTCCAGGGTCACGAACGTGGACAGTTGATTGTATCAGCCGTGCCGTGCACGCCACAGGGCAAAGAGATCACAGATGGATTCGTTGACAGTCCAGAAGAGCTGGTCGGCAAGAACTTGAACTTCAAGATCAAGATCAAGTCAGCTGTCGGATTGCCCAGACAGTTTGTTACGGTACGTCACTGGCATGATTCCTGGTTGGGAATCATAAATCTAACAAAAGTTCTGTTCTTCTTTAGAGTCGCTGCGCATACAAATTCTATATGGAAGATAAAATGCACCACACGTTGGAGGTCAACGGTCACGCGCCTCAGTATGGTCATGAGCAGACATTTTCGTTCAAGCCAGTCACCAAGCCCGTATGAACGATTGACAACTGTATTGATTTGTTATCCAGGAACAATTGTCGAATATTTCAGTTGATTGATCACATGCTTGATGACGCGCTGTACATAGAAGTTCTGGGCAAACAAGCAGCCAAAGGCGGGTCGGGTCGACGTGCAGCATTGCCGACGTATAATGATGGCGCGAAGGGTCACTTGGGTGGTGGTGGAGATTATGCCGAAAAAATTGAAAAGCTTGAAGTGAAGCTGGTTGGTTCAATGTCTGTGAATATCATTAGGCTGGTAGATGGAATGTTTATTTCATCCGCTGTTTTGTTACTCAGAACAAAATCCAAAGACTGATTGATGATGCGATGTCGAGCAACAACGCCAAGGTCTCGGTAAGTCTTGCACCGTGTGTCCTTGGAATTAGTTTCTTATCTTGTCATGTTTCACTTCTCATGTTTAACAGGTGAAAGACGTTCAAAAAGCACTGCACGACGATCGAGCTAAATCACGAGCGGGAAGCAGCCGCAAGAAGCGGTCCAGCGTGTCCGGTGATTCCGGATACTCCGATGAGGGCAATGGGCGACGTAAATCAGTATCCAAGAGCCGTGGACGAAAGAAGTAAAAGAACCAATTTTGAAATGAGACTCGCACCACCTTCAACTATTATTTATCGCCGTGCCTTTCTTTAGAATTGTACATTTTTTTATTCGTTTGGTCTTGAGATACAGTGGAACGTTGTACTTACCCAGCTGCAAACAGTTATGCCTTCTTCAACACTCAGATTTAAGCCTGGAATTGGTGTCATTGCGCGTCACACAGTCTTTGGATATACATGTAAGAAAGTAAGCATTGTCAAATACATTTTCGATGTTAATTCTATGTTTATTCACCGATAAAATGTTTTTTACTTGTGTTTTCTTCGTCGAAATTTTGTCTAATTAATATGTTGTTTGTGTTTTGGGGACCTTGTGTACTTGGGACCTCGGAACTCAAACTTTTTGAACGCACTGTCTTGAGGCTGTGTAGCCATAGTTGCTTCAGCCTAAGTCTATCGTTGAAGAAAAGGGTGCCCACCGAGCAGTAAAACAGTAGTGCAGGTAAGAACACTTTTGCGAACGCGAATCACAATGTCCATTATTCTACGTCGCTAAGAAAATGTGGCTGGCAATTGCGTAGAAGTTCCGCCAAACGTCAGCAGACCTCAGCGGTTCGTTATCTCACAACAAATTCAAGTGATTAAAGGTGTTAGAATCGCTCGCTTGCTTCTGCAAAACAGATTTGTCTCGACAACCGGCTGGTTTCTGTTCATTGAAACATTGTTGCGAAAGTAGTAATCGATTACAACTGTCGTTTAGTTGGATCACGCTATGTGTAAATCTCGTGTTTTCAACTGAACATTTCATCGTAATCACGTCGCGTTTCAGAAGGGATATCTAATGGTACTGGTTCTGGCTCTTCAGCGTTAGAGCTGTGCGGCTGCTTGGTCGGTTTGTATTCGACTTCAGGCTTCACACGTCGTGTATTCCGGGTGTTCGATGTGCTGCTCTTTGTTTTACTGCTTGCTGATTTGCTAACGGCAAGCTCGGACTGAAATGGAAGTTATTGAAACCTAAGGGGCTACTTGCACGTTGATTTTACCACGGGTTCCTGTTACCTTCGAATGACTGATGGGACTGGGCGTAGGTGGAGGCGCCTGTGGCGTGCTTGATGGTGTGATGGCAGTTGGGGGCGAGTCCGAAGATTTACTTGGTGAGTACGGCACTTCCTCGTATGGTCCGTCGACTTTTTGTGATGCAGACACGGCCTTGCGACGCTTAGCAGCGGTCCACACACCTTGTGGTGTTGCTGTGGCGACGCTGGAGCTGGAATGGTTGTCGGATGGAAAGGAGTAGACCTCGGGGCTGTTTTGCGATGCTTCTTGGGTGTTCCCGAGTGCATCGTTGTCTGCTCCGCGGTGCACGTATCGATCGTTCTTGCTCACTGATGTTTTTGCTGGTGAATAATAACTGTCCGTGAGAGTGAGTTTGTTAACTGATAATGGTTTTTAAATTTAAATTTTAAATTACCGTGTTGATGGGCTTTCGGTTTTGGGGGATTGCATTGTTGTTGATATTGGGGTATATTTGATCGAGACGACGATTGGGTTTTTTCACTCTTCTCTTCCACATTTACGCCGGATACTTGTTGAGCGCCTGAATTTAAGAAAACGCGGCAGATTGTTGGGCAGATATTTCGAACTGCCATACCGTACCTTGTTGTTTGGCCACCCTGCATGCGAGCAAGGCCACCGCAGTCACTAGAACTGACACAATGATCACGCTTGCCATCAATAACGTTAGTTCGTCGATACCTGTTTAATGCATTGTTTAAGAAATTGATGACGAAATAATAACCAGCCTCAAGTTATCTAACTCAAGCACAGCTCCTTTTTCGCCTGTTGCATTCTCTTTTCGCAGATGCATTTATTATCCTCTTTGCCAAGATTCGGTTTGTGCAGGGTTGCAATTTGATTTTCCCGTTTCTGTGAAGATTGGCGCGCAAAAATTAGAACAGCCGTTTGGAGCAAAATTATGGCTTGGACAAAAGTCATGATGATGGTCGAATGCTGAAATGTTGCTAAATTATCTGTATCATGTGAGTTAAACTTTACACGTTGTCCCATAACAACTGTGGTAAAGCACGTTTCACGGCTATTTGCTCCCCATGGGCGTTTGTAACACGTTTAGAGCATTCTGTTGGTGTGTCTTTGATGGAATGCGCAAACGTGGCCCAGTATCTTTTTACCTCTTATCCTCTACCACGGATTTTGCCTCTACGGGACAACAAACGCGCTCCCTATAGCATGGCTGTAACACTAAAAATATCTACTGCGAGCCACATGGAAGTGCAGTCGCACCGAAAAGCATCACTCATGGTATGGTGAAAGAGAATAATGAAAAATACATTACACTAACGAGCCTTCATGAACTTACGAAGTCGTGGCTTCCAGTTGCTTTTAAGTTTTTTTGTGAAATTAAATTATCATTCTGCTGGCAACAAGCTTTGCCCGTTTGTTGTTGGGCCCTTGCCACGCCATTCCAGAAACACACGTGGCCGGCATTTATTCATCAACAGTGTATATACCGCCCACTGCTCGCCAAATGAGACGTAACAACAAAACGATCCAGCGCCATACCATACCTCATTTTGCTCTTTAGCGGCTGGCTGCGTTCGATAAAACCTCATCATAAACATCATCTGGCTAACGTGTAGCACGCATATACATATGTCCATTAGGCGCATGTATTGCACTTGTGGCACTATGCTTGTTTTCATATCCTCGCGGTGTCCATGCTAGTTCCCTGACGGCGCGTCGAGAGAACCACTTTGAGGTTTTAAATTAACCCGCTATGGTAAAATTCCCGTGATGGAACTTTTGGCACCAGCCTGGTATGATCCAGCTACATACAATGGAAAGCTGCTGACGGATGAAATAGTCTTATTCCCAACCCCATTTATTACAGCAGACCTATGGCACTTAGTTCCAGATGACGCCATCCGAAACAACGAAACTAAAATGTCGTTCAGCGATCAAAATATCACAATGAATATGAACACTGTCAACGAAATTGAGCCAGATCAAGATTCCCAATCGGCCGACGCGCACGCCGCAGCTGTGCTGCACTACAACATCTATCTCAGTCTAATATTCATTTGTCAGCTCGTCATTTTCCCACCTCAACTGGTGCTTGGTATAATTGGCAATGCGCTCAACGTTTGTGTGCTGTTCTCGCGTGTCATGCGCAGTCGCAGTTCGTATCTACTGGCTGCGATGGCGATTTGCGACGTCGGCTTCTTACTTACGATGACGCCGATTAACTTGCACAAAATTTTGTCGGAACACAAGGAACGATGGTTTCAAATACATTTACATGACTACTTTGTGGGATTGGCCAATTTCTTCTCTGCTTCGTCTTCGTGGTGAGTGATTTTTTTGATACAAACCAAACAATTTGTGGGGTGTCATAGCTTAACCATCAATGTTTTCAGGCTTGTGCTCACTGTCAGCGTGCTTCGTCTGATCGCTGTTTTGTTTCCACTTCGTGTTGGCCGCATCTGGACGTCGTTCCGTTTCGCTGCGTTGCTCGTGCTGATATTTGCGTTTTCGCTGCTCATAACTGTTCGAATACACTTCGAAAATGTCTGGTTTACGGTTGAGCGCAACGTGACACGCAATGGAACTGTGGTAACGAAAGTGCTGGCCCAGTTCTATCCGAAATGGCCGTTCTTCTCACGAATTATGGTTCACGCTCAGTCTGTCTTGTGCGTTGTGATCCCTGTGATCGTACTAATAGTGGTTAATATCATGCTACTCCACTCTCTGCGAAAACACAAGGGAAACTTGGCCAAGAGCGAAGGCTGCGCTGCACAACAAAAAGCTGTCGCTGCGGAAAAGTAAGTGAGACAACAAATTGCGTTTATTGGTATCAACACAACTAAAAAATATTACACCACACACAGGTCGACCGAGCGTCACATCACCGTTGTTGTAACAGCTATTTCCGTCACATTTACTGTCACCCATTTACCTTCGGCCGTGCTTGTCCCAGTAATGTGGGCCCTTGGCGATCCACAGCCGATGCCAGTCTACTGGTGTTGTAAGTTGCCGATCAAAGTGTACGGTCAACTCTCCATGGAGACAGTCGACTGTACTATATCAACTTTAACCATGAAGCTGGTTTGACAAATTGTTTCAGCAACGGTCAGCAACTGCTTGGTGGTAATGGGAAAAGTTATGAACTTTGTGCTGTTCTGCCTGTCGTCTGCACGCTTCCGCGAGCAACTGAAGGCAGTCGTGTGTCGCTGTCTGTCGCCATCGACGCGTTCGTTAATTGTCCTATGTTGTACGAATCAACAAAGGCCAAAAACGAAATTTGAAGTTATTTCTGCAGAATCTGGAACGAGCGCAACTTTTCACATGTTCACCAGTCATCGACACCAAGACACGACTGATACATCTGTTCCGCTGATGAAACACCCGACACGAGTCGCAAGAGAAGCGGAGGTGCAGACGACTTTGACAACGATAAATGAAAGTAGCAACGATCGCAGGCGCATGAGTGCAATATAGGCACACAAACCAGAAACATTGGTCGAGTCCACAACCAATTACTTTAACAGAAAACGTTTAAAGACAGAACAATTTAACGGCGAATGAAACAACCTGTTAATTTACTTTCATTAACTAAGTACATTAGTCACTTTTTTGTAAGTTATGAGTGATAGATAACGTGTGCCGAAGAACAGCCAAGATGGAACAACCGATAGACAAGATTGCAAATTGTCGCAACTTTTAGGAGAAAACAAAATTGCAATTTTTGGTAGTTCAAACTAAAATAAATAAATCTGAAGTGTAAAGTTATTAGCACGGTCCAGGATCAGGCATGCCAACGCGCAAACGATTCCAACGGGCGAATTGATCACAACTGGCCTGCAATGCTTGTCAGTTTTGCCTCAACATGACGGCTGCGAAGTGACAATGACAGGTGGTATGAACTAACAAAAAAGAAGTTGCCGGCAATCGGCTGACCCAATTGATTCTGTTGCACGTATCTGCCCAAGTCGAAGTTCATCCGTGGAGGCACGGTGTCATCGCCGATGTAGTCGATGTTCTGAGTGGCGATTCGATTTTGCTGCTCATAGATCAGCAACACATAACGATGAGGTCCTGTGTAACCAAAGGTATTGGTCGCACAATGGCTATATAAGAATTCATCAAATGAATCCTGATTTTCACGTTCAGTCACTCTTAACCACTGTGCTATTTGTGATTCTCACAAAACATTTTCACCTGAAATTAATCCAGCAGATCAACCACGTTGCCGCAGGTCTGAAACATTCTCTTTACAACGTCTTTTGTGTGCGATCGCGCAACGCAACGTCACTGCCCCGTCACTTTCCCTCTTTGCGATTCAGGAAAAAAATTTGACCAATTCTTATACAGTCATTGTGCGACCAATATATGTAATTATTCCGGAACACGTGCAACACACAGATAGACATAGGAACCAAAAAACGGGCACCTTCATTGGGTCCAGGTGCCATTGGGGCGTAGTCAGCTACGGTGTACCCGGACATAACATCGATACCGGGAATGTTGATCACAGACCAGTGCCACACATAGCCGGTGGTTTGACCGGGCTGCATGGCGTCTGCAAAAGTTGCTAGTGTGTGCTTGTCGGAATTGCACGTTGTTCCATGTTGTATTGTTCCATGCCACAATTACAAACTGACTAACCCACAATCACCATGGTGTAGAGTGTGTTCGGATCAGCGTCCCAAAGCACGACCAACGGTTGCTCAGCTGTCTCTGCCGGTCTCAGGGTATTCCCAAGGTTCATGGCGGCACCGTTTTCCCAGAGAACCTAGAAATTGCCTGTTCTCAAGAATGATCACAGATAAAAAAATGACAACCCACGTACGTGAACCGGCTTCAGTGGGGGTTGTCTGAGCAGGTCAGGCACAAGTCTGGACTGCTGGAACGATTGTTGGATGTTTTTCGGGCGAATCATCGGTGCTGACACTTTGGATTCGGCCATGGTCTTGGGTTCACCTTGTGTAAACTGACCAGGTCTTCCTAGGGGTTGCGAGGACCTGAAATTGCGTGCAAAAGACTTCGGAGCACTAAATAGTTTGTCCCACTTTTTAAAATGTTCAAGCTCACCCGAAAAATCCTGGGTTCTGGTTGTTACCGCCCTGCAGGTTAGGTCGGAAGCCACCTTGGTTGAAGCCGTTGTTGAACGTTGAATCTTGAATTCCACCGTATTGGTTTGGGTTGTAGCCTGTCCCGTAGCTACCGGTTCCAAAGCTGCCGCTGCTTGTTCCATAAGTTCCTGTGCCATATGAACCAGTGTTATACGACCCGGTGCCGTAGGACCCCGTGTTGTAGCCGGTTCCGTAGCCGGTTCCGTAGCTGTTGTAGTTATTGTTGTTGTACGTGCTGGGTTGACGTCCGTAGTAGCCATAGTTATAACCACGGCCACCACTGTAGTAGCCACAGCACTGAAGAATGAATACTTAAACTTCGAATCTCGTCACATCAACAATAACTAGTCGGTGTTCAGTGCCTTTTGCCCTATTCGAGAACGATTGCACTGTCGTGCAAAGAAAACTAATATCTGGCCAGAAACAAACTATCGCACAATGTCAAATAAATTTTTTGGCGGCTTATTTGGGATATGATTCGGATTTGAGCTTTCAGAAAACGTAATTTCCACAACTATACGCCCCAATTTGTCCTGTAAAACGTCACTGAAAAATTAGTAGATTAATCTTGTTCGGAAGTGTTCGGATGACCGGGTCCCGTTTATGTCACTATCAGGATGATAAACTGTGAGTTCCAAATAAGCCACCAGTGAGGACCTGTTTCGCATTGTCCTGGAAAGCATTTTTATATCCACTAGCTGTGCAGTACCTGTCGCTTCCTCCTCGCGACCGCCGAAGCGCACTGTAATGCCACGGCGGTGCACAATCTGAAACATGATATTCACCTGTAATTTCACTGAATCAATGAAAATAAGTTTGAAATAGCAGTGCATGTGTGTGAGTACTCACAGCATGGTAGCCAATCGCGATGACATCTCCGTGTGAACTCTGATCGGTAACAATTAGATAAGAGAGAAGACAGGTGTAGCGCTGAAAAAATATATACATATGTTGAATATCAGGTATGAGCCGTTGGTCCGTTTGAATCATACTAAAGCCGAAAAACTTCGTAAAGCAATAAGTCGCAAACACGCGCACACTCTCGACAACAACAAAATAAAATTTTTGATTCTTCGCATTGTGTATGTATTTGGTGGCGGATCGAGGACACATTATTTAACTGAGTACTGCCCACACTGAACCAGTTTTCAAGTCGCAAACTAACAGATTTTATTGTTGTGCTATAATATTTGGCATGTATTTTACGTTATTGGTATTTAGAACTTGTTCTAATAAGCTGAAATGTCAACAGCCAATTTTATAAGCAGTTTCTTTTGTAGCTTGTACGACTGTTAGGTAGTTATTGTTGCGGACTGGGCTCTCGTCGACGTACATATCCAATCTTGTTTATGCCACTGTGGGAAAAAATCAACTTTTTTAGACTTTGCTGTTGCGTTTGTGTCAGTGAATCGGAACGGTGCTACCTAGCTGCAGTCGGCGAGTGCAACGCTTGACACAAGGACAACAAGAGGCTTTATTTCTTGTTCGTATGTACTGCTTGTACCCACAGTCCATTGTTCGACAAACGTTAGTTTTATTCGATAACACCAACGACACGTACGACAGAGCAATGGTGGTTACAGCAAAACAAACACACAACGAAGCTCCGATAGGCCGCTCCAGTGGAGAGCGGAGAGCGAAAAGTTTTTACGTGTGGTCATAATCTGCTGCGTCTGCTAAGTAGCGTCTGAAACATTTTGTTTGAATCTCACTGTGATAAAGCTCCACAGCTAAGAAGTTGCTGTTGTGCTGAACTTTTTGCTCTCCGCTGGTATTGGTCGCACAATGACCATGTCAGAATTCATCAAACCAATCCTGATTTTGACGCTCAGTCACTCTTAACTACTGTGCTATTTGTGATTCTCACAAAACATTTTCGGCCGAAAATAATCCTGGCAAAGCACCCACGTTGCTGCAGGTCTGAAACATTTTGCTGACTGCATGGTTTGTGTGCGGTCGCGCAACGCAACGTCACTGCCCCGTCACTTTCCCGCCCACTTCACGATTCCGGAAAAAAAATTTGACCAAATCTTATGCAGTCATTGTGCGACCAATATTAGAGAGCGCCTTAAAATTACAGGATTATTGTATTACGAAGTACCGTAGTGTAACATTTTGTACAGATTCGGAGAATTTATGAAACAAATAATCTTGTGAAGATTTTGGTTATACGAATCTCAACTGCCTAGTAATTTCAGCACAAGTAAATGAATAAGATAGTTGTTAATAGGATCATAATGTCCAAAGAATTGTGGAGTTTGAGAAAGGTAAAGGATACCAACAGAGCATGAAGCGGAAGACTAGTTTCACAGGGTGGCTACTACGTCATAATACCTCGTGACGAGCTAAGTTTTCATCAGCTGGTGTTCTTGTGGTGCCGCAAAAACTTCTGATGAAATGTTCCACCCATCAACAAGAAGAAAACAAAAACTGTCTGAAGCAGCATAAATGAAAAGAAAAACGGCAAGTGTGACAAAATTAAAACCGGGCTATCACATCCAAGGAGTGAAAGTAAAAGACACAATACTGAGAAATGGTGACAATATGTAAATACCACTGAACGAACGCCGTGGAAAGACTTCACAAACAAAAGGAATATGGTTCATCAATTAGTACTATGTTTTCAGTATCTGCACAAATCACATAACATTTTTCCAAATTCATCACGTTTGATAAAGATCAGAGGAAAACTGAAGATCATAGAGAGCACTAAAATCAAATTTACGAAAACCGTATCTAGCCAACCTAGCTGCAGTTCTAAGCGTCGTTAATTAGGTATGTCTGGCGCAGATATCACTAGAAAAACTCAAGTACATAGTACACAAGTAATTGTTATGTTTGCATCAACATGGAACGATGTACAAATGATAAAAAATCAGCGTTACAGTAAAGCATGCAACAATGGTGCCAACAGCTAACGTAGAAACAAGAATGCTCATTTACATAACCTCGCGGTACAATCACCAAAATTGTTGTGGATCATCACATATTAACGGAAATGCTATGGTTCAGCGTACGACTGCTAATTTTGGTCCCACGGTCCTTTCTAAGACACTGGTGTCACCCAAGAAGTAATTTCAATGTAAGCCACAAAGTTGGTATAGTCCGTCCATCAGCTCATGGCACTTTTGTTTGGGAGGTTCAGGTTCCGTTGTAAAAAATTGTTCCTACGCAACGCAATGTCAGAGAAAACGGCACACAAAAATAAAATAAAAAACCGATTTCTCTTTCTTTTCTTTTTCGTAAGCCAACGGAACCGGAACAGCACTGGATCCTGTCAACCTTTTCAGCTGACAAAAAAGTGTCATGAGCTGATGGATGGACTATACATCACTGTCAAGCACAGTATATTATCAAAACAAAAACTGACAGGGAATTGTGAAAAAGTAGAATCAAAACAGCTTTCTCGAAAGCCAAGCACATTATTTACAACACTGAGGTTCAACTGCAAACGATGTGTAGCCAAATGTATAATGTACATTGTACATGCCTGTCTTGCTGATGTTCACAGAATAACGACCATTAGCTGGGTGCCGTGGACTCCGGGCTGATTTGTCCCTGCGGTTCAGATTCTACCGATTGGCCCTGATTCTCCAACGAAGTTTGTGCTCGCGGGCTTGTGTCCATGCTGGCGGATGTGGACAGTGTTGTGATGCTGGTGTCACTCTGCGCCTCTTCACTTGGGTTCAGTTCGGTGGTGTCTGCTGGCGGTGGCATCAACTGAAATCGTGCAAATCAGAAGAATTAATCGCATCAAAATGCAGCAAAAAGTGCCATTTACAATTCTGGACGTACATTTCTGAATGTGCTTGCTTTGTGGCACAGAACGAACGGCACGTAAAACATCTTCGAATGTAGCAGCACGCTTGCAGCGCTGTGCAGCATCGGCAGCCAAGTGAGAATGTCTGTGAGCCGTGCGCCGTCCTCCTGCTGACTTAGATGAATTTGCAACGCTTTGACGAATTGGTCTTGAATTAGTGACACCCGCTGGTCCATCGTTGTGTCACCTGCAATGTGCAACACGTGGTAACCGGTGGCCAGATGATGTATTGGTCGCACAATGACTATATAAGAATTCATCAAATCAATCCTGATTTTCACGTTCAGTCACTCTTAACTACTGTGCTATTTGTGATTCTCACAAAACATCCAAAAACAACCAACCCCCTCCGGAAACTCCCTCTTCTTTTTTTGTGTGGGGGCGCCCACCCCCCCCCCCCCCCCCCCCCCCTTCTTAAAAAAAAAAACCCTAAAAAACCACTACATAAACTCAGAGCATTGTGTTAAGAGGCCACGTGGGTGCTCGAAAATGAGCACTTTACCAGAAGAAAAACTCACAAAACATGGGGCTCATTCAAGCCAACTTACGTAAGTCACCGGGATGAAGCAACGTTATTGCCTTCAAACAGACATAAGCTTCGAGATCGAGACGCAACCGTCGGAAACTGTGCAGTAGATCAGTCAGTTTCTCGACCAGCGGGCCAGCCTCTCTTTGCACGTGATCCTGAAGAAAAACAAATTTTAGTTCTATTTTATCGTTGCGTAGTTACAACACGAACGGCTAAACTTGGGTAAAGCAATAAAAGAATTACATACCAGGGGCACATTGCGTCTCATGATGAGTACGAGCCTATCCCGTAATTGTTTCATGTTGTGCAAAGGATCCGTGAAGGACACGGGTGATATGTTCTCGCCCGATAGCGAGTTTGACTGTCGTGGATCTGGTGTCGTGCTCGATACAACCGCACCTGCAATGTTAGTTCGTAATAAACTCACGCAAGCAAAATTGAGCATTATGATCATGAAACCAGAGAGACGCGCATGAAGCAGCAAGAACGAGCTGACCAACCGTTGTTATCCATTTCTTCAACCGAAGCGCCGGCGTGCTGTTTGTGGGCGATCGGTGGTGTCATTGCGTTCGAAGTGTTTTGCGTTGTCGCGTAGAAACAGGTGGACAGCAGCACAAGTTCTGCCCAGTGTTTCGTGAGCAGCTGTGTGTGCACGTCAACCGGTATGTCGGAGTAGAACGGCAATTTCTTGGTCCAGTGAACCAAACGTTCAACGATTTCGTCTCCGATCTGCGCAAGGCGTTGAGCCGCATCGCCGTCAGCTATTGGCTGCATGCCTGAAACGAAAAATTCAAAATATGTACGTTGTTCCACAGATGCTCAATCACCGAATCCACCGCATCATCAGCAATGAACAATCAACTAATCGCCCTAACCTTTCAGATTAATCAGTTCATCCAGTTGATCGCTGTCGACCAAATGTTGTATGAGATTTTTTGTCGGTCGATAATTGCCTTGATCGAGCCCGATTGTGTGATCAGGCGTCACCGTTGCGTCGACGGTGTTTCGATGCGATCTGACGGTGCACGGCCGATTTGGCGTCGGCGGATACGACGGCGTGCGATTGTGAACTATAAATCAAGTTTGTAACGTAAGAATGTAGGTATAGTAAATTTCTAATTGCGTTGCCTCATGCATTTTCACAGACGCAGCGAAACTCCCGTTCGAAGTCGAAGCAGGCAACAAGCTCAACACACAGTGAACAAGCCACGCATACCCCCTTTTTACTAAACTTAAAACCCCCGCCCCTCTTTTCTTTTTTTTTTTTTTTTCCCTCCTTTTTTTCCTTTTTTTCTTTAAAACAAAAAAATACACAATGATGATATAACACCTGCCCCAAATGAGTATTGGTCGCACAATGGCCATATAAGAATTCATCAAATCAATCCTGATTTTCAAGTTCAGTCACTCTTAACCACTGTGCTATTTGTGATTCTCACAAAACATTTTCAGCTAAAAATAATTTAACATATCCACCACTTTCCCCCTTTCTTAAACCTTTTTTTTACTACATGCTTTGTGTGCGATCACGCAACGCAACGTCGTTGCCCCGTCACTTTCCCTCTTTACGAATCAGGAAAAAAATTGACCAATTCTTATAAAGTCATTGTGCGACCAATATCATGACAAAATCGGTAACGAATCGTTTTTAAGGTTGCAAATAGTGTTTGCGACAGGAAAGTGATCAAACACGAACTCGACTCACTCCTAGCCGCGTCCTGCCGGGATAGCGGCCGTGAAGACGACGAGGAAGATCCTTTGGTGGTCAGATTCAAGGGTTGTTCAGAATGTTCGGGAATTTGTGCCGATTGCTGTGCGGCCAGCTCGGCAGCGCGTCTGACGGCCGGTGACATGGCGGCCACTCGCGCCAACGCTGCTGCGGCAGTGCCCATGTCCGTTGAAATTGCGGTGAAGTTGGCCGATAGAACATCCTGCGCGCAGAAGAGAAAAAGTTGGATTTTAGCACTGTTTTAGTGCCCCAGTTCTGTAGCTCTTGGAAACACTCGCTATGACTCTTTTCACAAACGAAAGCTATCTTGCGTGGTAGAACTTTTTAAAGGAGCAAAAATGTTAGCCCTTATTGCTGGAACATTAGTTCGAAGAAGGTCCACGCTGACTGCGGGACATGGTACCATTGTCACGTACATGTACTATGTCGTGTTTACCGTAATAAAATTTAAAAAAATCCGATACGGATACGCGGGAATCTACCGGTGCAATTGACGATACATTCGGCGTTGTTCCACTGCTAACGTCCGATGTGTTCCGCATCAAATTATCACATAATGCCTGCATGCGCCTCGTCTTCTTGTACTTCAACTGAAATAATAATGGTACCTAAACTTTTTTCATATTATCACACCAGTTTGGCGTCATGTTTTGGCTCGTTGTTGAAGACCGGTGCCTGCTGGTCGTTTTTACCCATGTCTACCTATTATCGTAGTTTGTGGAGCCATACTGTTATCCAGGTCACATGAGTTATTCATGTATCACAAATATCAATGAAAAGAAACCGATGGGCTTAGGGACAAAAAGAATCGCACCTTGTACAGATTGTATATCGCACTGCCATTACGCCCGCCTGGCATGCGGTCATCGCGAACCGCTGAAATACGAGAATTGAATGAATTGGCAGTCCAATGAATTGATTAGTGGTGCGATAAAAGCCGCAATCGTATACCTTCCAAGACCATGCCCTGTTGCAGGCACTTCTGGAAGCGGCAGTATTGGCACCGATTGCGTTGTTCCTTGGTTATCGGGCACTGACCGGTGGACGTCACGCACGTGTAGACACGTTTATTCTGAACCGTACGTTTGAAGAATCCTTTGCAGCTGAAGCAAAAGGAAATATTGAAATTTTGTCTCTACGCGTATATATTGTCTTGTCGACCATTAATGCCTGCTGTAATGATTGAAGGTTTAATCTGTACGCGCGTGTAGTTAAACATCTGAGAAACAAAAGTTAGATGAATTGATGAGTGGCGTTCGGTTAAAAAAACGCACAACAATTATGAGCTAGGCGATAGAAAAACATTTTAAAGAACATTTGAATTCGCTCACAAGCAAGGCAGATTTTAAGGTGGAGTTATACTCGTTCGTCGCGAACACAACGAACACGACGAACAATTTTGTATTGCATTTGCAGCAAACTGTGCGCAGTTATTGAAACATTAGTTACTTCTTTTTTTTCTGTGCCCTCCACCAACACTTTACCTCTTTTTTTCCCCCTCCCTAAAAAAAAAATTTTTTTTTTTTTTTTTTTACCCTTTAATGAACATGCAGAAACAATAACATAGCTTCAGTGTAAGCTTTACTTCAATGTATATTTCTTCTTCTGTGCTCACATTATTACAAGATGGTCGCTTGATCACCTACACACATCTGTCTTCGCTACGAGTACCAAAATAATTTTCGCACACGAAGATACACCAATGCTGCATTGCTCACAGAGCAGTATACAACAGCATTAAATACCCAAATAAAAACGTTCGAAGATGCCGCAGGCTTCAGACATAGTATTGTGAATGTGAAGTGTTATTTTACATTCTGGTGAATCGCAATGCAATTCACACACAGAAGCACGGTGCTCTACAATATCCACTGTGCTGGAGATGAATGCCGACAACCAACGTGCAAGGCAACACACACACACACACACACACACACACACACACACACACACACACACACACACACACACACACACACACACACACACACACACACACACACACACACACACACACACACACACACACACACACACACACACACACACACACACACACACACACACACACACACACACACACACACACACACACACACACACACACACACACACACACACACACACACACACACACACACACACACACACACACACACACACACACACACACACACACACACACACACACACACACACACACACACACACACACACACACACACACACACACACACACACACACACACACAATCGACTTTAACTCATATAAAAACGCAGACAGACAATGTATCTTTACGCGAATAAAGTTTTTGTTATGCGGCCGCCCCCCGCCCATCCCCCCCCCTGAGCAGATGATACATTACACCGATGTGCAGTTTTTTGTCGATCCGGCGCATCTTTGTTGCACAGCAAATTCGAACCAAAGACGAAAATGCAACGCTCGAAAAGTGAAACTCAATTTTCGTCGCGCATTGCAGTTTATATACAGTATATGCGTATACATTGGTTCTTTCTCCCCGATCGTGAAAATTCAGGCTACAATTTCCTCCACTGGCTATGAAGAAGTCAGGACAACCCTCCGCGTTTGAGAATCTGGGTGGTGTCCATGGAACTATAAAAAAACTGCTGCAGACATTTAGCAATCACGCACGTTTGCAGACAGAGCACACAAAGGGAAACGTGCGCGCAAACTGAGATTTTGAGATTGGAAAGCGAATATTGCCTAAAGTTGAACACGCCGCAGACATGTAGCACATCAACAGAGAATTTACGTGCTCTAGACACCATTCAGGAAAACTTTTATTGAAATTATTGTAAGCGTGAATTTTAGCGCTTTCACATAATGATTGCCTGTCTGGGGTGACGAGCGTTCTAGTCCCAAACCTATATCGGATAAGCTCATCTTGCAATACCGCCACAATTAAAATAGAGATTCAACAATGAAGCCGTCTGTGTGCGAAAACAAATGCTACCGACGGTCAAGTGCATTACATTGGTTTGTGATGAGGCCCAGGCACACACAAGGCAACCGCTCACGTGATCAACGAACAGCCTACTTTATAACAACTTTAGAACTGGAAATTAAGGCAATAGAGCAACACATGCAGATACAAATCGTGGACAGCAGTCTCTGTACATGTACAGTACATATGTATGTTTTGCGCAGTTTAATTCCAAAATTACGTAACCAACCGCACACTGGGTGCGTTGCACCAACGGGGGCATGTTCATGTTCTTGTCAAAAATCGGCCTTAATTAGCGCCAGAACACGAACGTACAACGGACAGATTGATCTGATCATTTCACATATATTTTTATGGAATATTTGCGCATAAACTATCAGACAGAGCCGGCCACAGACATATTTTACATTTTGCACGTGCAGATATACGACAACGACCGTCGATTGGTTGCACCTGGGGGTAGAGAGGAACACGGCACAGCAGACACACTCAAAAATGGGCATTATAGTTCGGTGTGCGCGCGTGTTCGGGAGACTACCCCAGATGAACATTACGCATAACGTGTGACACTGACCCAGACTTCGTGCACAACAGGTGTGATAACGTATATCTGACATGGCCTTGTGCTGGTGGGTAGCCAACCAAAAACGGAGCTGGATGCTTGCGATGACTGCGGGCGGACGGACATGGATATCAAATGCGCAAATATGGATTTCACAAAGTGGGTTCATATTCACAGACTCAAATACAATCAATCAGGCATCAAATCCTCACATTACGTCAGGCACAGCACAACCTCGTCATTCCGAAGTTCTACTGTATATGTGCATATGCACAGTACAGTTATGTAGAAACGTCTAACAAGAATCTTGGCCCAACTTTTTTCCGTTTTTTTTTTGCATCTGGTAGCCGAACACGCGAAGGCAAATAGGAACAGAATTTCTGAATTAAAAAAATACAGGTTCTTTCTCTGGACTCATACTGTATGTTCAATCGGAGAAATGAGGGGACAGCAATGCACTGCCGCACAATGAAAAGCGCTGCAAAAATACGAAAATAAGACAGTTCTTCTGATTGAAGCAATTACGAAAACAAAATACACCTCTTTTCTTTCGGCAAGAGAACAAAATAAAAAAATTAAACCGAAATGTGCTGAGCTATTCTTTTTTGGTCCGAAGTGGTCTCTGGTGAGCGTGAGGTGATTGTTTTTCAATCCATTTTAGAGGATTTTTCAAGGATTCATTTTACAGAAAACATGTATGTGCCGTGAGAACATTGGATTTGTTACGGATATACAGTTCATTAATTTGTTCATACGTTGAGGAGAGCTATACCAACTTATACCTGCCTGCAAACACCAGCACCCAGCAATGCACTGTGCCCGGCTAAGCACCAGTTAAGAGAGTAAATTGGACACAACAACAAAAAAGTATACATACATACATATGTCAACCACAAGTATGGTACCAACGCGGGTGATATCAGAAGAGCAGCATTATTTATTGGAAAAGTTTATTATCAAATCTCTCTCACATTGGTGATAATAGCGTTGTTGTTGTGCGTGTGGTGTTGGATTTGGCGTGTGTTGCACGCTGAAAAAACCACAACATACATAAGGATGTCCGCGTGTTTTGCAGACACTGCCATTGTCTTCAGTCAGTGCATGCGCGGGTGCATACAATGTAAGTGTACTGGCTGACGAAGACTCGACACACTAGTACAAACTTATTATTATACCTAGTTTAGCGCTCGCAGAGTAGTTGTTGTTCTACTGCGCCGCTGCTGCAACACGAATATTAAGGAATTATACAGCCCACGTGCATGACACACATACACAGGCAGAGCAGAGATATACA
Organism: Rhynchonema sp. JSB1_4; assembly: GCA_030248065.1. Lineage (NCBI taxonomy): Eukaryota > Metazoa > Nematoda > Chromadorea > Monhysterida > Xyalidae > Rhynchonema > Rhynchonema sp. JSB1_4. The sequence goes on from JASAMV010003052.1 coordinate 53,555, forward strand.
CAGATTTGGATGCACAACGAACTAAAAACGCTAAAATTTTAAGACGACGTACATATACGACATGGTTGGTTGGTTGTATTTGCGTACCAATACCGCACCAAACCAAATCACCCCAGGTTATGTGTGTGTGTGCCCAAAACTGGGTTCACTCCTATGATTAAGTGGAACTGGTCCAAAAAGTCATTCAGTGCGGGCATACATTTTCAAATTTAGATTTGAATCCTTTGCAGTTAGCTTCAAATGGCTTCAGGGATTCAACGAAATTGTCAAAAAAATGTATTTTGTCCTAGGTCCACGCTGACGCTCCACAACGTGCATATGGTGCACGTGACCATCCAAAAAATAGGTCACCCACGTTTTCCGTAATGCCATGCACCACCCTGCTGGCTCGATGGCTGCGTGTGCGTGACGTAGCGCGCGGATTGGGGTGCATGCGAATTTATGCAATTTGATTGGTGTTTGAAACATTATTGATCCGACATGTTCAATACGGCTTGCATATGCATACACCGAGTTTAAATTTGAGGAACAGAGTTGGATGTATATTGTACAATCGAATGGACATAGAGAGCAGGGATATTGAGCACAACCAGCAAGACGCAAACAGCCGCAACACTCACCCACAGCGATGAACGGTTTTGGATTTGATTGGCAGACCCTGTTATCGGACGGGAGCGGTGGGGGTTGGAAACACCAGAACCTTTCAAAAAATTATTGACACATGGACAGATATCGATTGATTGATGAGAATGTGAAACAAATCCGGAATGAATAGTTTAGGAAAAGAAAGCCGGCGGAAGAAAGCGTGTTCAGGTTATGTCAGCATTGACATCATGACAGGACCACCTCTGACGCCGGAACAATCAGTTCTTGGCTTGTCAAACAGCACCATTTATGGATTGACTGACAAAGCAGGCACCGGCTGAGGTTAGGACTCCTTCATTATGACAAAAGCAATATGATGATTGGTTATTCTGATACAGTAATGAAGCAGCCTGTTGCTGTTGGTAAGAGCACAAACACAGAAAACGTGGTCGTTGCCGAGAAAAGCGAACGAGTAATCCAGAAACTTTTTTTGTCATAGATTAGTTTGCTTGCACCAGCCCAGCACTAGCATAGTGGTTTTCATCAGAAGCGAGGTATTGGTTTGACTCTGATAGCAACAGCTGTTGGAAAAAATATGACCTTTAGCAGACTGGATCATGGGCAGCGGATTACATCTGGAGTCGGTCACCAACGAACTCTCATAAAAGTTTGTCGTTTTGTGGGGCTGTCGGCCACGCATATTGCATAACTATAATTAAACTAAAAACCGAGCATGCCATATAATCGAATATTTCGAAAAAACCAGGTTTAGCATCGGTCATAAACGGCTCCGCGTTAGGTACAACGACGCTGTAGGATGTGAGCTGCCATGGCGCTGATAATTGACAGTTTATGATGTGCATGTGAGATGACACAAAATTTGACGATCTTTTGGGATACCGCGCGTCTGCGGCGAGTGATCATAAAACATCAGACATCATGTGTCAGACGGACTGCCTGCCTCTGGGGCATGTTTGATTGAATATATGGCTAATGTGTAAGATTGCATTTGGTGCAAAACTGGATGCAATATCGGCGAATAATACGTGACGTCACGGTTAAATGTACAGCAATTGGCGAATTGGCACAGTATTCATACACATCAATATATCCATATATATCAAATAAATAAACTGTAAACTGGAGCAAGACCACGTGAGAGCATCAACCACACCAGACAATCGTACAAGTATCCCTGGAGTTTGGGAAGGATATCCGAACAAGAATATCCTATGCAGTTGCTAAGAACAAAACTCACAACATTATCCCACAGCGTTGCAAATATCACAATGCTATCAAACACCAATTAGCAAAACGCTAATTGCTAGCAAAGCAAAACGTTCCAAAACTTTGCACTCACCCTTCGCACGTGTAAATGCCGTAGTGCAGTCCGCTGGATTTGTCCGAACAAATGGCGCACATCAACGGATCATCATCGATGTACTCGCACGCCACACTGGCCGCCAACGACGGCGGATGCACAAACGAGTGCTGGAATCAGACAAACGAGGCATGAAACTTGAGAGATGTTCTTGCGAGACTGGTTCGTGTGCGAAACATCTACACGCATGTATGCCATACATCACCAGCACGACGGTTACATTTGACAGAACCATGAGTCGTGCCGAACATTCATTATTGCAGTCTCTAATGTACGGACGATCAGGCAAAGAATAGGCAAACTATATTCTGCGATCACAAGTAATGCTCAGACGGCTCATGGCACCATTCGAAGTGCAACACCGACCGTTGTCCAGCATGCATTTTCTTTTCGACCTTCGAATTTTTGTCTGCATGCTCAATACAGTACTGATTGTAACTAGTGCTGCATGTACATTTTCTGACGTGTACATGCATGCGCATGCAAATCCGCGTGCAGTCTGCATGTCCTGTGTTGAATGTGGTGACCTATACAACACACGGTGATTCAAAAGCTACACACAGCAGGTACTCGCACCTTGGTCAAGAATCACGAGTAGAATAGGTATATAACAAAATTTCCGTTTGGCTCAGAGGTCCTGTAGGTGTTTTGCAAAATACCGCGACAAACAAATTAAATCATCCAAGTTCAGATACTCCGCGCCTGAAAAGCACCAGTTCTTAATATCCAATCAAATTGTAGTTTATTTACCGATACTTCACACACGGAGGAGGATTTTTTGAAACACCCTGTACACGGAACTACATTATCAGGCATTGTACATACTGTAGATGCGGCATGTATGCACGCATGCTTCATTCATTCCAGATATATGCATTCACATGTGCTACGCGTGAAAGTGCACATAGACGTGTATTCTGCATATATATATATACAGTATGTACGTAGATGTCGTGTGCGTGTCATACGCATGAATCTGCACCATGCGTGTGTATAGCCATCATTTACTTGCGCGTCCGTCTATATTACACGCATTTGATACCGCACCAGCGCATGCTTCTGCATGCACATGCGTGTGCATGCAACTGCAGTGCATGCACGTGCATGAGCATGCAAAATGTGTACATTTGTACCATACAGTGTGCATATTTGTGTCTGTACATTGGTGAAAATGCGTTTCTGTGGATGAAGCAAATTAATGAACTTATCATGCTTGTGTGCTTACGTGACATTCACGCAAGATTACTGACCTCAACACAGGACATGCGATCAGGTGCAGGCAGGTTTCCGTGAACATGCATGTACACATAAAAAATGTGCAGGCGGCATTCACTTGCAATCAGTACTGTATCATCTAAGATCATGCATTGTGCTACACCAAAGACTAAATGATGATTGTTACCCACCTGTTGCTGATTTGGTTCAAGACAAAAGTCCGGTAACAAAGAGGGCCCATTCGCAGGTCCGATACTCTTAAACTCAGGAATGAGAATGGAGAAGATTTTGATCAGAGCATTCTTTTTGGAGCTAAGGACGACAGCAGTCCGACTAATGTGTCAAAACTGATCTTGGATTGATTTTACAGTTTACAAAAGTACACTACATTGTGGTCGAGGCGAACACGTTTCGCATGCAAATATCGAGGACCGGGTTTCGACAATTTGCTGTTTCGGTCTCGATACTGAAAGATCGGTCTCGAAAAAGCGGTCGGGATCCCGATCCGGATGTGGTGCACTCGAAACGTGTTGCGCACGCAAGTCATCCGTGACCACTGGTTGCATATCAAAGCACGGCGCATGCTGCATGCACTGCACTCTCACCAAGTCGTTATCAAATTGAGAAATCAGGTCGTTATTGAATCGCATCTTTTTCGTGGGTACGCAAACGCCAAATGCTGGCGGTCCGTTAATGCGGCTGTTAGACCACATCAGCACCTACATACGGACGCGGAGTAAGAAAGTCAACAAGACTGATGATGGGAAACTACATGATTATGCAGTCCCTAAAATTGCACCTGACTGATCCCCTGCAAATGAAGACAATTCTGGTTGGTTAGGCCCTACGGTCCCGGTTTGCAAGGGACGATGCAATATCGACAAGCAAAGCTGAAATCTGGATCTTGAAAAAAACGAATGACTCAAAATGTTCTTTTAACCTGTGCCGGATTCATCTGTTGATTGTTCGCCACCCACATGCCGGCGTCATCGGCCGTCGCTGAAGCGTTTGAATTGCCGCCACCGATCTTGCCCTGATGTTTCAAGGCGGCGGCGTTTGTGTTGCTGGCGTTGCTGAGATAGGCCTGCGGATTGGGCGTGTAGTGCTGAAGCCAGTCGAGTTTCTCGCGGATCGATTCCGGCGAATTGTTCTGTTTCGACGAATTGCCCGTGGACGTGGAGCCCATCGTGCCGATCGACTTTCGACTAGCCGACGCCGACGGTGCGACCGACAATGAATTCGAATTCGAACCGGTCCCTGAATTCGATGACGAACCTGCGATGCGAACACAACGGGTTACTGCATAGCATTAACCATACTTCGTTCTCACACGCAACACGAAAGAAATTCTCGCGCGCTGATTGGCTGACGCACACCCGCGAGCCAATCAGCGTGGGAAAATATGTCCGTGTTCAGTGAGAGAACGAAGTATGTATAGTTAGGCCTTAACGTTTCAATTTTGATATCGTATTATACGGTACACATGTGCCTCAGGCCAGAATCAATGCCAATGGTTGGGATTTCGCTCACTAGGCGCCTAGAGGTCGAAGCATTGACATTGAGCAATAGGTCAAACCTTTGTCCTAAAGTGTGAACCTACATAGGTCTAACCCTTACCGAAAACAGGACACTTTCAGAAAACGTCAACTGATACCTGTGCCGGTGTTGATGTTGCGACTTGGTGGGCTCTTCTGTCCGGCACTGCTGCCCGACCGTTGACTACCGCCGCTCTGTCCGCCTCCGGACCCTGAACTCGACATGATTCCACCTGACGCCTCACCGGTGCCCGACAGGGTGTTGGTGTGTTGGTCGCATTCACTGCCCGGTGGTGTCGTGCTCAACTTGTCGCTGCTCTTGCTGTCGGAATTCGAACTTGGCGATTCCTGAACGTGCAAGGGAATGTTGTCGAGACATACGATGTTCTTCAAACAAGCGATCGCAACTCGGGTGCAAAATTCGTGTGCTTGCGGAGAACGAGGTTGGCCGTTTGAAACGTATATGTAGTAAGCTGCGGCCGGCCCATAGCGCAGTGCACTTGCAGGGTTGTGCTCGGCTAATGTTTCAAAGTGTCATCTTGTCTATGGACATACAAGATTATTTTGGGTTTGAACGTCTGTACATGCATTAAATGCTACACTGGACAGAGTTTCGGACAATGTCGAACCTTCATTCGTGGCCCAACCTGGCGGTTTACAAACCAAGAAAGGACTCGACAAACGTCTGATATTGCCTCAAGCTCAAGGAACAATATCTTCAGGCTGAACTTACGAAGTGGCACGGGATCGGGTAGAACAGAAACTGATCAGAAAGATAGAAAGTTTGAGGCGAAAGCAGACGATTTAGCGCTACACAATCTTAGTTCTGCCATGTATGATGCTTATACTGTAGGTATACCTATAGTAGGTATACCCCTCGTAGGATAGCACAAGTTGGGTATAGTGTGATCCATCCTAATTAGCTTAGCACTAATGACAGTGAGCTGTAATGTCAGGGTTACGGTATCAAGGTTGTTTACAGTGATGGAAGCTCTTATTCATCGATAGCTGAATGAACACAAAGGTTGAGAAACAGCTGATACTGTGGTGCTCATTATAGTCCAAATTTAGCATTCTGTGTACACGTACCCACATAAATGCAGGTGTCCTACAGTAACCTACAGATGTTTCATACGATGCATACACGTACCTTCATATCCACATTGCGTGTCTGCGGCGTTTGCGTGCTGGAGTCTGGCGAGAGTGAGCTGAATTTCTCTCCCTTTATGGTCGTCGACTTCATCACATTCAGCCCGGCAGTGGTCGTCGTCGGTGTCCCTGGTCCCAATCGGTTGGTGGATCCCAACGGGCGATTGAACGCCGACTGTTGCAACGCCGAATGACTGACCAGTTGGGCACTGTTGTTGGGTACAGACTGGTGTTGTTGTTGTTGTTGTTGTTGCTGTTGTTGCAGTCCCATGGCCGCCGCCGCGGCAGCTGCCTGTTGGTAGTAGTTGTAGAGTATGCCCAACTCGGCAGCAGTCATGTTGCCGGGATTGAGTGACTGCTGCATCAGACGGACCGGTTGCGGATGCAGCACCTGCGGTTGGGCATTGGGGGGCCAGTTGGATGGGGGGCCCGGCATGACGAAGCCGCCGTCCTCTATTTGGATCCCTTGCCGATTAGGCGCGTTACGACGAGGTGGACCCGGACCGGAACCAGATGTTGGACTGTGGGTGACCAGGGTGCTCGTCGGTAGTAGCCGCGCCTGTTCCTTCAGCTTCAGCTTGTGGTACAGTGACATGGTTGTTGCCTGAAAGGGCAAGGAGAAAATGGTAAAACCGTCTCTTCGACATGTTCACATGCACATGAGCGATGTTTCAACCCCTAGTTCAAATTCCAGCCCTGAAAATTTGATGTCATCCATCACATGGGGTCGCAATAACGAAAGTTATCCGAATGCACCTGTCAATGTTACAGCACGGCATTCTAATAACGTGACCATAAAATGTTGCGTCTTGACTTGAATGTTGTACTGTATAATGGATGGAAAGGCCGCGATCAAATCTGTCAATTCCAATTTCACAATTCTATTCGTTTAAAAGATGCGCCACGTGCCGATAAATATCGCTTTGTGTCGATAAAAAAAACTTGTTAAAATGAAGACCATGGCAGACAAACAAACGTTAGTTTCATAAAGTGGGCAGTATCATGGATCTTACGTTATAGGTGACCTTGGATACGGGGCCGAGAGCCACACCTTTTATTTTTTTCACCTGAGTGTGTGTGTTGTCATTTGATTTGAGATCGCTATGAACTGATACAATAAATTTTACTGGAAGTTTCTTTATGGGATCGAATGCTGCAAAATTTCATTGAATGCCCGCGTATACACAGTTACAGTACCTTGATTAAGAGAAATCCGATAATGGTCACGTGGACCGGACGTAACTACCGTGTTATGCCAACATAAAATGAAGGGCGTAGTGCATATTGGAAAATTAACTTATAACTCAGCTTTCCACCACGTCTGATGATGCTCACTGCCGAAGCTAATGAGCACAGATTTTCAGACAATAGAATTTCAAGCTATACAACGGTACAGATGCGTTGCTCAGAATAGACTGTGTATCGCTTCAGATCCTGTTGTGGTGAGTAATACAACGATCACGAGCTCGATAAGTAAACAAGCTCTGACCTTTGCACAGTCAGGTTACTCGATGAAATCACTCCGCCATCATTTAACCTTGCGAATGTCGCGTGCGCCAAAGTTTTCAACAATATTTTTTCTCTGATTCTTGCGCAATTCAGAGGCCGATTAGGGTCAAACATGAGAAATGAGGGAGAGAAACTCATTCGTTAACTATGTATGTCTATGCATTTCAACTGAATGCCCCCCTAATGCCAGATTCTAGATTAATAGATCACAAATGTTTTAAATGAAGTTGCGAGCGCCCTGAACAGTTGGTCATTGTGGCGCCTATCTCCACTGAAGATAACCTGATTCACCGCGGGTCAATAAGAACAGGCTTTACCAATGAAGCTGTGCCCAGCAGACAACCAATAGCGGGGACACAACAAACTAATTCTGCCATCAGTAATCTCCGAAATCTACACCCATCGAAGAAAGACAAGACAAGCGGCGATCAAGTCACGCTTGCGCGCTTGCACTTTGACATCAAGTTACTTTTTGCACTGCTGACAAACACACAACAACAACAGAGTTCGTCATAACTCGGCGCGGGGTTCGATTTTGGGTCACTTGGAAGTTTTATGATTCTTATTCACATCATATCACAGATACACCCAAAACCAGGTGTCATAGCACAACGAGCCTGATATGATCGATCAAGGCCATTGTTCTCAAGTCATATTGTGTAGCCCCAGCAGCTGGTTATGTGCAGTAACAAGATGAGTAAACCTCAAATTACATAAAACTTATGTCTTAATGGATTCGGCAAAAAAACTAGCATCGGTCTTTTAAAAATGAGCCTCAGGCAGGCCTTGAAAAAATGGGTTACCATGCAGATATTTTTGGGGTTAATTACGATCTTTACGCAACCAATCAGTTTCAAACTTGACCATACGGGTCGGTGTTACCAAGAAAATTCGCCAGAATTTTGGTTTCAAAACTTTTTCTTCGTTCACCAACCAATGAACAACAACAACATACTGTCCAGGTACCTAGCACAGGTAATGCAGCCACAGTCACGATGTTCACTTTACCTTCTTGCATCGTTCAAAACGCTCTACCTCTTTTTTGTCATTCTTCTAAACATTACTTCAAAAGAGCGCGCATCTGAACTTGATGTTGTTTAGGGTTTATGCAAAAAATGCGTTTTATATGCAATGCACATTTTTGGTCAACACAACAAGCAAGAAGAAAAGAAACGTTCCAAATAATCAACTGAAGTTCATAACCAAATACAATGTGGTGAATAAAAGTGTCTTTGCCATTGGGTATACAGGCCCATGTGGGTTACAGTTCACCCCAGTCATATTGAGCTTCTGACCTTGTGTTTTTAATGAATCTGAGTTAAACAGTATCAAAATTTGATAAATGACTGTAATGTAAACTAAGAAGTTGTTCACTTTACGAACCTAGTGGGAGGTCACTATAAAGAGGGAAGACTGTACCCTCGTTGGCTGAAGTAATGAACCATGGTCGAGACACAAAATCACTTAAGAACCGATAAAGGGGATATTGAAACGGAAAGGAGGGGGAAAGGGGCAAAGGGGAGAAGCAGGAGCCGAAAAAAAAAAACCACCCAATGTGTAAATGGCCGGTTAGGTCGCAATGTGCGCAGCTATCGCGCAATGTAATCTAAACGAAACGTTGATCAAAACTGTTTGCAATAGCTCGTGACCTATGCCCATCAGTGGGCGCTTCTGGCTGTCGCCAGTGCTTTATACGCTGGGTTACGTGCGTGCATGCCGCCACAGCACGCAGAATTCAAAGTCAAGTTCAATGCTTAGTAGACACACAACAACACATGCGCGCGGTTACAACAGCGGCAGCTAGACGCTGCTGTGCCGTACACTGTAAACCAGTTGCTCTACTGCATGTACATAGGTACACATGTACATGATGTAGTGAATGTTTTGGAACGAAGTTACGAGGTGAAGTCATAAAGGTTACGGTAGTTATATTCAATGATCGGTTTGTTATGGTAATCTTTAAATTTCTTCAGCTTTTTTTCGCAAGTACCTCAACCGGCACTTCAGCACAATATTTCGCGGCAGCACTTCACCCAATTTTGACATTTGGCATGTGCGCATGTTGTGAAGCAGAGTGTGTTTTTTGCGCAAAAAAAGTATTTGCTTGCAGCACAACGCATAACACAACAACCCAGCTGATGAAATGGCACACTCTCGCAAAGGTTACACCATAACAGTGGCTAGGAGCATAATACGACGTTCTGAGACTCTGATAAGACCATAATAAATATAGTAGGTATAGGCAATCCGCCAGCTCATGGCACTCGCATACACAGGCTGCATGCTACACTACTTCCTTCAATGAATGCATCTATTCTCTGCAGTCACCAGCTGAAACATCCCCAAATGTTGCAACAGTGCAGAGAAGTGTTATGTCAAGCAGCAAATGTAAACCGGATAAATTAAAAAGCGGTCATCAACGTATGACACTCGCTCAAAGTGTACATTTTGTTTAGAAAATGGCGTGTGCTGCTGCATGTGCTGTGTGTATAAAAAGCAGTGTTCGAACGGGATTCATTTTTAATCCCGGGATCGGGATCGGGATTGGGATCAAGAAATTGTCGGGACCGGGATCGGGATCGGGATCCCGGTTTTGAAAACCCGGGATCCCGGGATCGGGATCGGGATTGACCAGATAGTCCAAAGGCAATAGTTTTCATCATTTTATGCATAAGATGCACGTTAATGTCACAGACAACCATGAAACATGTTTATCACACATGGATAAACACCCGCCGGAACATTGATTAAAACCGATTGAAAATCGAGAATAGCTGATGACGGATATCAAAGATCATAATTGTAGTCGATCAATGGCAAAGCCTTTGACAAAAAGACAAGCATTTCACCATTTTCTGGTTTCAACAGTATCTTTCGTCATCAAACAAATCAGCTGTACTGGAAAAGAGCTGTTCAGAAGGCACGCTCGTAAGTGGAGCGCTTAGATATTTGGAAGCTAGACGTGCCAGTCGCGGAAACTTTGTCTCATTTGTTGCCCACCATGACAACATTTCCTGGAAACTGAGTCCCTTCGTTCGATGCAACTTTGTGCCGTTTAGTTCTAGCTCGACTTGTTCGCGAGTGGTGGTGCTTGCGGTTTCATCATGCTTGGAATCAGCCGTCGAGCACCTCTTAGGGGCGGGACCACGCAAACACGATTGTGGGCCGCGGGTCAGCAATAATTCTATGTCCAATGACCGCCCCGCGTTTGTGTGGCCGCACTTGCGGGTCGCGCCGGTTTGCGGGTCACTTAAAACATTTATTTAGCAATCACACACAAAAATGAACCAATCAGCGCTATGTTACGGCAGTCTGCGACGTTGGCTGGACGCGGATTGGTTAATTTTTGTGTGTTGCAGCCAAACAAATGTTTCAAGTGACCCGCAAACCGCGACCCGCAAGTGCGGCATGCAAACACTCGGCGGTTGTTGGACATACAGAGTATTTTTCTGACCCGCTACCCGCGCCCGCGTTTGCATGGCCGCGCCCTTACAACAGCTTGGCGAATTATAATGATTGCATAATTTTTTACTTTTTGTTCTCAAAACTTAATCCCGATCCCGCTACTTTTTTGGGCGGGATCGGGATCGGGATCGGGATTGACTTTTTCAAAATGACGGGATCGGGATCGGGATCGGGATCAGAAAAAGGGCCCGGGATCCCGGGATCGGGATCGGGATCGGGATCCCGTTCGAACACTGATAAAAAGTGCCATGAGCCGATGGATTGCCCATACCTCTAAGGTACTGTATAATGTATATTGTGGAATTCTTGAACTTGCACCGCCCGCTGTGAAACAAACAGTTCCGGTTTTTTTGCACAAAACGGACTCTGGTTCTCGAGAAGCGATTGGTCACAACAAACAAGATAAAATGCAAAAGCCACAGAGGTTGTCAGAAAAAACGACCACCAAAACTTTTTTTGGTACGCACCTCAAAATATGCATCTAAATCGGCGTAAACATTGCGAGCGTGTTGAAAAGAAATAAGGAGCTGGCTGGCCTTGACGCTTCACTCCGCGCATTCATGGTGTCACGTGTGTGTGGCTACGACTGTTTTTTTTTGTATTCAAGTATTGTCAACAACAAAACTTGAATATTGTGCATTTAGCCCATGCCTGAATTCTAAAGGCCATTCAGCTTCCGAAGATCAACATACACCCGACCTTGCTGTTGCAGGCTATCGGCTGGGTTTGGCGTATATTGACAAACCAGAGTGCCCCGTCAATGACAAGATTGCGAGCGTCAAAACTGGTGTCGACTCAAGGTTAACCGGTCGCCGCAGCAGCCGACGGAAAATTGTTTGGCAGTCAACACACGCAACATACAGCAGCGCCACCCGCATTAGATATTGAGTGGTAGACCTTGCCATTGAAATTAGCGGCTACTGTAGCGGACACATGTTTACCCTTTTTTGTTGCTATGTATGTAGTGCACCAACACAACACTGGGCATAGAAAGAGTTGAACCAGGAAACATGGCACTCACACAGCTTCCGCGGGGTTGAAACATTCAGGTCATGAGTATAAAAAACGACAATAATCTACGAAATCGGTGCCAACTATCAGAGAATCAGACCGACCTGTCAGAGCTGGATTGAGCTTGCGTTCCTTTGGCTGGTTTGATCAGAAGTATTTGCAGCGTTGCCTGTAAAGTTGAAGTTTGGTTTGTTGGAATATACGAACATTGCCGTCGGCCACACTACCCGAGGTTGACTTCACGTTGTTTTTCAGCCTCAACAATTGTGTTGCGGTGCACTGGGGTCAGCAAGTTTTTCAGCTGTCATTATATTTTCAATGTCAACCTTTCGCCTGACACTGAATATGCACCTTGTACGCACTGTCGTGCATGGAGACACAGTCAATTATACATCAGTGGAGGGAGGGCTATTTACGGTATGTGAGGCTTGCCAGTTGGAGGCTGATAGTATTGTTGTCAACACAGGTCGCCAATTCCCATGCATAATTTATGACTGATAGAGAGTTGCTGACCACTTGAGTTGTCGACTGTACGATTAGCGCAGTTGGGAGTTGTGAATCGGAATGATGCAGAGTTTGGCATTTCTACATTGTCTTTGGCTCCTACAAGACTATACGACGCACATGGAACTCAACATTTCGACTGACAGGTGGCCTGAACTGAGTCTCAATTCTAAGATAGTAACGACGGGTTCAATAACCGATGGAATTGAGCTGAACAACAAATTTATAATCTCAACGACGAGGACTGAATGTTTCACCCAAAAAAATGCCAGAAAGCTTCCAGCGAATGGTGTACTGAGGTGCAAAGCTGTAGCCTAACAGTGGGCGTGAGCCAAAGATCCGAGTCCGAGGAAAAGCCTCGCAAAACTTCCAAGTCGTATTACCTCACCAATGACGATATGAAATGACGTGCCTTGGGTTGGTCGTTCACGGCAAGTCGAATCGATCAACTCCGAATTTTGGATGAATGTTGAACTTGTTGTTGGTAGGTTGAGATTTTGACTTGAACAACGACAGTCTTGGGGCTGAGATCTGGAAAGTGAAGTTGAGTTCAGTTGACGATTTAACAAAGATTTCACCTTGAGAAATTACATACAGTAAGATTCCGGAAGCGACGACGCGACTTATATACTGTATCTCCGCGAAGTTGTTGACAATTATTTCAAGTCAAAGCAGCTACCGTGCTCTTCTCTTCCCAATTAGCGGCGACATATAAGGTGACTCGGGTGAGCTTTTTAACCCACTCTGTCGGTGACATCAGCAAAATCCAGGAACTTTCAGCCCATCGAAAGTCCGAGATGCAAAGAGCCCGTAGGATGCCGTTTGCCCACGGCTTTTTATCGGTCGCCGAAGCGTTAAGCCGCGCATCCATTCCGCGTCACCAAGCCCAACTAATTGAGAAGGTCGCACAAGGCCATTAGGCGAGGCCTGTACGATCAACAAAAGAATCATCTTTGGCGCTTGTCAGGACACGTGCCCAATTAATACTGATCGTCGCGTGGCGAAGTTACCGGAGCGATATCGTTAGGTATCTTGCAACTACTAGGATGCGGGCTCCCGTTGAAATTGTGCGCCACCGCTAATGATGAAAATAACGATACCGTAACCCACTGGTCGCGTGAGCCTCGCGGCTAATCAAGAACCTACATATACAGATGAGCGCACACCCTAGTCACCGATTGGCAAGCAAGACATCAGTGTGTCATCATGGCCAACACCCACCCACCACCCTGATGCCTGAGTCTCCAAGGCAAGACGGCTGGAGGGGGTGAACAATCGAAAGCAACAACATCTTGGTGCCAGATAGGCCTCGGGGCGCGTAAGTCGTCGGTCACTTTCACATTTGGGCACCAGCGCGTACCAGGCAGGGGGGCCAAAGGTGGAGCGCTGGAGGGCGCGATCATCAAATGCACACAGACTGGTGGTGCCATCTGAAAGTGGTTGTCATCGTGCACACGTGCATGTACATGTACACCAGCACGTGTTCTAGATGCACATCCGATAATACGCACATACATACATACATACATCACCACGTGTTCGAACTTTGATTGCAACCAATCGCATTGTGTTTGCGGGAGGGGTGGTGGTTGCGCAACATGCATCCATCTGTGGGGTGCGGTTATAGAACGGATCATGTTGCGATGTCGAAACATATGACGTTTCACAATAGGTTGGTGTGGTGCGCTGCTAATGGCTTAAATGTACCTCAGAGAATCCCAGCTAACCGCGGCCGAAATTCTAAGTCCCAACTTCAAGCCAAGGTACCGATCCTAACCCCAATCCCCCGACCGAACAAGTTGCCCAACTTTATCGTCTGACTATATCCCTTCATCCCGTCTATTGTGTGTGTGTAAGAAGGTCACTGGGCTACCAGGACATCACTGTGTGTGCACGCGTGCACCCAACCGCACATACAATCTGTATGGACATGATAACACGGGGGTACGACCTTTGCCCCTTGCGTGTGTGCAATGTCACATCACATGGTGTGCACCCCTTCTATAGGTACTATATGCGCGTGTGCATGTCGTCCCATTGTGCGCGCGCATGTGTGTGTGTGTGAATTGCATATTGTTGTCATGAGTCAGCAATGCCCTGCAATTGCCAATGATCACCTTGGTCGATCAGGGTGCGTGAAACGATTGCCTTGCCAAAGTTTTGAATATTGACCAACTCATCGATAGTAAGTCAGCCACGTACCATAAGCTGCACCAAAGAGAGCGCGTGCAGCTGATTTCCGAATGCAAGCAAATGCGAGTGACGCGTACGCTTTGCTCAGCAGATGAATAAAAGTTTTTGTATCACAAATTTTGGGAAATATTCCTCAGGTGACGCACGTTACACTGGTCATGAGGGCATTGTTATTTTTCAGCTTTCCGCGATAAACAGCAATTTGATCAAGCGCTTGATTTTGTTGACATTTCGGCTAAAGCTCATTATCCACAGATCATAGAGGATTAGAACGTGAGAATTTTACGTGCATTTTTTCTGCTCGGTGGGGTTTTGTAATTAATCATGCACATTCTTTTTTGTATATTTTCTCCTGCCTTGTCATCAACACGGAACTATGGATCACAACAGGCAACCTTCAAGTTCGTAAACAAACACTTTGAAATTCGCACGCAATTGCAGCAACCACATCTCACCCCCTATGCGCAAAGGATGCAACAAGGGAGCGGGGTTCGAATCTGGGTGACCGACATTCGTTGGTTGTTGCGCAATGCATGAATCACACATTCACGAATTAACGAACTTGTTGCACGCTGGCGTGTGTACTTCGAAGTGTGCAATGTTGCGCAATAGGATCCGAATTCCAGATGAAATTAAGGGATGTGCAATCGATTACACAATTGTTGATCTTCAGCGACCCCAACATCACCCGCAAACAATAGTGAATACATACGTGCATACGCGCATGCGAAATTAAGCTATTCAAACTTTTTGTACACTTGGAGATTTGCACTCAGTGGCACAAAATGATGGAAATTTTTCGCGCTCCGCGCGCAAACTGGTGAAATGCGCATTGTTTCTGTACGCGTGAAGTATCAAAAAAAGATGAAGATTCACGCGCGCTCATAATGGTTCGCTGCGCGCAATCTTCTTCCTGCGGCCATTTTTTTTGTCCAAGTTCTATTCTTCAAAATCCAATCTGGCACAAAAATGTTAACAATATGGGTGCACAAACCTCACACGCTGTCGGAGAACACATACCAGTGCCACAAAATTTTCGATTGCGGATCACCAAATTAGATGGCCGCAGACAAGGCAAACAACATTCACTTTGCGGTGTTCACTTTGCACAAGATGTCACGTGTCCGTGTGAACCTAAACCCATGATCGGACAAGCACAACACAGCACCAGTCAACAAGACACAAAACGGACAGGATCTATGCATACGCTATATGGGCCCCGCGGACAAAACTGAACACCCGACTTCTTCTGAGCGAACTTACAGCGCGGCGCATCTTTTGTGAAATTTTGTGACGTGTTTTTTGTTCATCCTTTCACGTTGCTATGCAAATCAACTGCTGAATTTGTGCGCAATATTGCCGCTGACCCCACAGGAGATATTCAATTTGGTTTCTTCAAGTTCCAGTGCAAGTGTTTTATCATGATCATCACCATTAAAATAAAAAGATCAGAACGTTCACCGAAAATTTCAAGTTTGCCGTTTGGTACATGAACCTGCAGTCCGAACGCTGGCGTGTCACAGAACTGAAGGATGCCAGGTACACATCATTCCATTTGACAATGATAACCCCCTCCCGTGTAGTCTGATTTCAAAAATGAACAGTCCAACTGCAAAATTAACCAACCACCAAATTTCTCTTCTTGTCACGTCGAAATGAAAAAGCGATCAATTTTCGTTGAAGGCGCTGTCACAGATTTCCATTTCTGCTTTGTTTTTGCGAAATCCCGCATCGAGATGCGCCACTTTGTCAGTACGGTATCACACAAGTGTTCGCAATTTGAAAAATTATGCGTTCCTGCAAGGAATACAGTACACAATCTGAGGTTCGACCGCGCAGTACTCTTTTTTCTACTTGCAGCCTGTCATCATTAATTTCATAGAGTAACCATCTTACGCCACGTGACCCAATATGAAGTTGTGAAATTAAATTTGAGGTGAAGATAAATAACTTGACACGGAACGAACAATTCGGACCTGAGATACATGCAGTAAGAATAGGTAAGAAACTGCCTTGGATGGAATTTAGGCGAATTGTTTGGTTGTCGACGTATATGATCAACTCGGGTTCTCAACCCAGCACACGCCTGCGCTCATGCAATGCAACTGGGCAGAGGAAATACGGTATACTGTATTGAGACACGACATTAGCATGAAAATATGCGCGCAGCAGCGTGACGCACTGGATACCACGACGTCTTCACCGACGACCCGGTTGCGTTGACGATCGGCATCGACGACGTGTGTCGACGTCATGAGCATAAGCCGAATTCAGACGTAGGCGATGGATCGTTAACACTATCGCCACGACTGCACCAGCTGATCCAATGATGGTCACCAGTTGCATCTTACCTAATGCAAATCAGGCAGAGTTGAAATTTGTGTATGCCTGAAAGCCCGCGCTGATAACGACTGGGGAATGTGACTGGTGCGACCGGCAGCGCATTTTTACAACATTTACGGTCCTGTCCATCACGTATACTGTACAAGAAAAGTTTAATCAAGCGAACTTCCCATCACGAGCTTGATCATAGACATGGGTACTTATCCCGCCTCTCGCATACCCACCCACTCCCGCATGGGGACATTAATCTCAACTGTTTATTTGTTTCGGCATGAATCGCTTTGTAGCACCGTCCGACACTTTTTGTAAGTATTTATCACAATGGTCACAAGTCTTTCCATTACCAATAGTTGTGTACCAACTTGTTGCGGAAGGCAGTACAGCAGAAATAAACGAGCGCAACATGAGCAGGAACACAACTTTATCCCAAAGTTTGTTCAGTTGGCCGCTGAATCATTAAGTCTTATGCAATACGTAGACATCCATCTGACACTTCGTGTGCAGATTTCTCTCTCAGTTCCTCAACTCCAGCATCTCAAAAGCTTCATTATAACAACCTTTCTTCAAAACTTCTTGTTTCACGATGTCGTTCGTGTTCAAATATTGATCGCTCACTCGTTCGAGAAATTTGATCAACAGGGTCAACACCTAGTCACATCGCCCTTATTTCTGCCCTATCGTTGATTTGTTCATTTCTTGGTCAAACCGTTGTTGCTCACATTCAGACTAAAAAAGGAGAAAAGTCTGTAAAATCCTGTTTTGATTCTGACCTTCAATGACGGTCAGAAAGATGCGCCATCAAAGGACGCAAAAATAATGAGGACAACTTTGTGAGCTCGTCATGTCCTCGTTTCGTTACGCGATTGTGCACCGAAGCAGACGCTTTTAATTAGGAAAGAACGTGATCGAACGGTATGCGGGCTCGTTTTCGGCGTTGTCAGTAAACAAAGTTCGATCAAGCGAACATTGTTTCACGGTCTTTGCCGCCCGAGATACAGCGGACAAGTGTACAGTCACGTCCGCTGTCCGCCAATGAGTCACCACAACGAAGGGCATGGGTTTGTTTGTTTGTTCAGAAAGCGTAACTCTTTGGGTTGCAGCAGTGTGGAGTTGGGGCCGGTTCCATGAAAGAAACAGATTAGATGAACATTCACTCATTGATGATTTTTAACGGGTGTGCTGTACAAACACTATAGTTCTGCACATAATCCACTCACCACCGTGTTCTCACGGACCAGTTTTAAGGGAGGACTTTGGTTGAATCCGGAAACCGGAAATATTTCCGGAAAACGCATTATTTTTGCATGTAAATTTCTGCGTTTTCCGGAAATATTTCCGGAGTCCGGAAATGTTTTGCATTTTTGTATGCAAATTATTTCCGGTTTCCGGATTCCGGATTTAGCCTTAGTTCGCCCTAATGTCGTTGTCGAAAAGGCGTGGAATTACTTAAGTCCTAGGGAAACAGACTTCCAATCTGCTGTAAACGTTACTGTACATTTATTAGCTGTGTGCCACATTGGTGACCGAAAAAGACACGTTTCTGTCGAATTCATGGATTTCGTTCTTATGTATCAGGAGGACCAGGTGCTGTTTTTATGCGTTTATGACCGTACTTACTCCGCTAATCAAATGCGAAATGTGTTGAAATGAACACTTTAAAAAGTTCCAGGGATGACTGTTGTTGCAAGAATTCAAAAAAATATATTCACACTATTGTATTATGTGCACCCGTTTCAAAATGTACATATGTATAAATGACGCTGTGCTGTAGCTCGAAGGCAATCATTTGTCAACAAACAAAGGAAATGTACAAACACGAATTAACATAAAATAGTCACAAAATACATCTAATTCATGTACAGATATAAAAAAAGGCAACAGAGGTAACGTACCAACAAATCCCTGAATTGCAGCGACGCTCAAGGTCGGCCAATACTAATGGCGTCTACGTTCAGCGCTGGGCGTGTCGACGTAACGCAGCGCCAGACGAGCGCGCAAGGATTGTGCATTGCGTAAACGACATTAGAATAAGCCGAAACAGATGGACAGATTCAATATCGGTGAATGCACTGCGAATCGATATCAAATAATGGCAGTAAAACGTGAACACTACACTCAACCAATCAAATTCATCAATCCATCAATCAACGAACACCTCCTGCACAGCCCTCCTCATAGTGTCGCGATCGACATAAAAGTCAGTCGACAAATCAACATAGCGATCTTTAACGAGCATATTCGTTTTCGTGAAGTGAATGCCGTCAACCAGATTCAGCGATATGCCCTCCTCCAGTATGGTGTTCATGTAGATCTCGATGAACAGTTTGGCCCAGTCCGCTTGAAACATCAGCTTGTCGCCTCGTTTCACATCAGACAGTCGGCTGTTTCGCACGTGTATGTCGAACTGCGACAGTTCCATGCGCGATTTGAGTTTTCTCTGGCTGATGTCCAGCGTTGGAGTGACAATTGAGCGAGAAATGACACCGATTGCGAGCACCTGTCCAAAATGTTACGGTGGGATACAATGAAAGGTGATTGGCTCGGTCTAGTATACCTGCTTTTTCTGTTTTCACAATCTTGATATGTATTTCGAGAGATCCACAACAAAAAAACACCCACCAAAACCAACAAAAATACCCCCCCCCCCCCCCCCAACCAACCAACCAAACCACCCAAAACCCCCCTCCCCCCCAAAAAATAAACCTATTTCGAGATGTTGTCACCGACTTTGCTACAGAGTAGACGTTTTTTCTTAAGACTGCATTGATAAGAGATTGGTCCCCGTATATACATACCTATACAAGCCTCCAAAACCAACAGTGGACCAGGCCAGGAACTAAACCAGGCATTATAATCTTTCAAAGTAGTGTAGCCCGATGCGAGTAGCTTGACTTCGCTGCTACTTGACTTCGCTGCTATTCTACATTATCAAAAGCCTATTTCCATTTGAGACTAAATGATACGTAAACGCAACTGACGTAATTCAACGGCCCCGAACCACCAATGGGTGTGGTGTAGGCGAGGACCAAATGTTGCGCATGCGCTTCCATCGTCCCATTGGCCATGAACTGAACGACCGGCGAGTTCTTGGGGATCAGTCGCAGGTGCACATTGTGATTCGGGTACTCATCAACCAATTCAGGCATAATGTCGCCGATACACGCGATCGGCACTGTGGATCTGTTCGCATTGTCGCTGAGTTGGTCGGGGTTGCAGTTGGTGGTCATCATGGGACCGATCTACAATTAATTTCAATAACGTTGTCATAGAGATAAAATTGTTGTTCCAGCGGTTTCCGCGTATGAGTTCAAACCTTACGTGCTGTAGTGCTACTGTTTTACTGTCCGCAAATGGACCGAAGTTGGGTTGCACAGTTAACAAGTTGTTGGGTGCTTCCACTATTATTTAAACAATGACTTTGACTTCAATGGCCCTTGAGCCGATCAGGTGATGAAGACTACGAAAGTCTCAACGTTTTCACCATTGCTGAGCTGATTTTGTGTAAACCAACTTCGTAACTCTGCTCAACTCTTCACCTGTTCAGTGTGCGGTCCAACTTGCACATGAAAGAATCCCCTTTCATACGCCCTGTACAACAGTGTGTTCATGACATAATCGGTGATGAACAATTTCATCATCGGTTCACGTGCATTGTCATCACGATGGTTTAACGCGTTGTAGTCGAGATCAGGGGGATTGAACGGCGAGGTGTCCACGGAGGCTGAAAAGAGCATTTTTTCCACAACAGACACGTTTTTTACTGCCGGCTTCAGTTCATTTCGATGTACAAATGGAAAGTATTTTGCGTCTTTCATGAAACATCACCCAAGACTATTTTTCCCAACTGACCAGTGTCCTCAACGATCTCGCCTTTGAGCGGGAAATCAGTGAAGCTGCTTGTCACACCCGACGGCGTTTGAATGATGCCAAAGTTGAGATGGAATTGTTTCAATGCCTGCAATTGTGCCATGTGATGTTTAAAGTGGTGTGGGATAAAAATTTTACCGGGGGTTTCCGTCGTCAGAGCCTCAGGGGCTTTATTAGAAAAAAATGCGAAAATTCGGCTTACATGTGCTTGTCCCCATGGGGCTCTATCTAGAAAATCTTCCGAATTAGGCCCATGTGGGGCACTATTCGGGGGGGCTGTAGACGAAAAATTCCAGCGGTAAAAAAGTTTTGAAGACAAAAACATTCACGTCAACCTTGACCAACCTCGACCATTTCCTTCCTGTGATCCATCACTAATACCGCTCGGATGATGCGATCGAATGGGTCGACCGATTGATTGCGCTGATTGTTTGGGTCAGATCGCCTATCGCGAAGTCTTAAAGGGTGTGCCGAACGTCATCTAACACGAAAGGACAGCAATTAAGGACAGAACCGACTTTTTTGCCCTTAACTGTTTGCCGTTCAAAATCGAAATTGATGGAGTTACTTTTGGAGTACAAACAAATATCGGCACCAAATTCAGTTCTTCACTTAATCATTCTTAACCAAGACATGCAGCCGGTCGGAATGCTGATGTCCGACTGAGCTCTGAAAGTAAAACCCTCACAATTTCGCGATTCAACAAAGCTGGCAGATGCATTTTCCACAAGCGCTGTGAACTCGGCGCTGCCTTGTTTCCACCCAAGATGACAAGACGTTCGACACACCGTTTAACACACAATTTTTATGAAATGCTAATTATTATGGAGGGCCGACATCTTTCCCGAAACTGTGTACGTACCTGTGCCCCCATTGTCTGTCCTCCCTGGTCTTCGCAATTAGTCCTTCCAAAGACAACTCATTCAGTTCCTCCAACGTGATCGCTGTCGGCAATCGATTCAATCGGCGATTCAGTTTATCGAATATGATCGATCGCAGCATCATGCACAACGCATAGTTGATCGCAGGCCGTTGTTTTGACATTATGTCTTTCTGCAAGTTCGTGAAACATTACATTAGTTGTCGGAAATTTCCCCGCTTGTAACATCCAAACCTTCATCATATCGAACAGTCCGGTGTGCAGTCCGGCATTCATCAGTTTCACATCATGCATATGTCCATCGACATGGCATTCCTCCAAATGCAAGTTGAAATGCCCGTCACGTGATCGACTCAAACTTGTGATCAGTTGGAACTCAAAGTCTCGAATCGACATTTCCAGCAGACCGTTCACCTTCACCGGCAGAATGATGACCAAATTGCCGGCCACGTCCGCTCGCATTCTGACAACAATGCAAGTTGGGTTGAAAATGCAATTCGCATTCATTCGCCTTGTTAAAATGCAAGTTGTGTCGAGATTGCAAATGCCAATTGCAATACATATCTAATGCAAGGCAAGGACTGCCATCCAAACACTGTTGCAAGTGCTAGAGCAAATGCAAGAAGCGTGTAAAAATGCTCATACTGCATGCGCAATTCAAAAGTGCAAGTCGCTTAATCAAAGTGCAAGTTCATTGCAGACTTCGTTGCATTGCGATTTAAAATGCAAGTTGGACTAACGTCAGATCAGCGTCCTTCACATTCCATTTCACCATGTTCGGTCCAATCAATTGCGAGTAGATTTGTCTGGGCGGTCGGTACCTGACCAACTTGATGTTTCGCATTGCCACGCCGCCTTTCATATCTTTGGTGCGTTTCAATTCAAGCCAAGTATCCGGAATAGGGATCTGTGGCAGGTACTCCGTGGCGATCAGGCCTAGTTGGTCAGTCATGTAGTTCATGCCTGTATAATGAAACATTAGCTAGTTCAGAAAGTTTTTCGTTTGATTTTTTTGGCTTTGTCGTGGGCTGACGGTCGCACTACAAGCATTTCACTTCCACATGAGTTGGACTGGGGCTCTGAAGGATCCACTTGATTTATTTCGAAGTGCCTGATGTTCAAGGGCAATAAATGTTTCATCCCACTTACCAGTCTGTGTCACGCGTCCAATCAAGCCTGGGTTCGACCGGCGGCCGTTTTTAGCCAGAAATGCAAACTTTTCATCGTAAGTGGTCGGCGCCTGTTTCGAGCTGCCGCCTTGCGGATTCAGGGTCAGAATCAGTAATCCAAATATGCAATTGCCAACCAGAATCATCTTTATGAATTCCTGCAAACATACAACAATACTGAAACAGTTTTTGAACTTTCCCTTTCTCATTTCTGACATTCTTATGGGTGCATGCAAAGGTTGATCTCAGGAATGTGTTTGTTCAAGTTAACTGAAACGCAAACATTTATTGTTGTTAGTCGTGACTGAATTACCCCACCGGCAGACAAAGGTGCAAACAGTGCAGAAAAACTCTAATCAGGAATTCGGGAGCAAAAAACCGGCACCGTAAACAGCAGCGAAATCGAAAGTCAATGGATGCACAATACGAGCGCACCCCAAGAAAAACATCGAAATATCTAGTTGCACACTGCATCTGTATGTGTTGTGTAACTGCACACCACCACAAAATTTACAACCGAATGTAACCATTACATTACATTAACGTTTACGCTGCGCAGAAAGCATTCACCATGACTGTCCAAACATTGCCTGATTATGAGCAGTTGTAAATCAAGACCGGTGTATAGTTCATGAATGCAATAAGGCAGAAAAAATGGGAAACTCACAAATTGAGAAAAAAAGCGCCCATTTCCGGATAATATAATATCATCATAATGCATCGTTCTTAAAATCACAACATAATGCGCAATGAACCATGAATGTTGCTGCCCGCGGCGACGGAAAAACGGTTTTTCGACTCCCCAAATTAATCTGGCGGCGCGGTAGTTCTCCTGCTGCACAGGCCCGAGGACTCTGGCCCGTCGATTTTGGCTGGGCCTGTGCCTTCAAGTTATAGGTCCCAGAAGCGTTGAGCCCAGTAGCCAAAGACTTGGATGACACCTTGGCTCATGGAGTTTTGTTCTGTTTTCGTTACATGTGCCTTACTTGAAAAGTTTGGATGTCTTACGCTGACACGGTTTGGGCAAGAGCCTGTGGGACTTGGTCGCACATTGCAAGTTCTTCCACGCGATAATGAAGACAGACATAACATTATTGTGTGCTGCAGACCTGGCTGTGAAAACCGCCATCCCGACGTAAAATCAGGCAAGGCGCCAAATTAAAATTAATATCGGTGTACGATAGACAAGACGAGGAACTTAAATTTTCATTTGGGCCATTTTGCAGGTTTTCAGTTGGCGAAAGAGATACATGTATGTATCTAATTATAGTTGTAGACATTGAAAATGAACAGTATGTGCATGTTCTACCGACTTTAAGACTTTTGACGACTTTTTTTGGATAAACTGAGCGGCGTGAACAGCATCGGCGGCAAAAGGCGGGACCCCGCAGTTAATCGCGTAAAGTACAGTGTCATGAGAAGAACGTAATAATGCAATTTGACGCTATTATTACGCGGAAACAATGGAAACGAAATTAAACGATGTCGCAAAACGGTTCGGAACAACAAACAAATACAATTAGAGCGTGCAGTGCTGGGGCCCATTTGATTTATGACAAGCTTTCTGGAGTTTCGGCAGCACGAGACTACGACACGTTGCGCGCGCGAAATATTTTTAATTCAACAACAATTGTTCTTACAGTGCAAAATCAAAATGAATTATAATCTTCATGATCATGAACGTGTTTGAAATTTTCTGCATTCAAGCGTGAGAACATGTTTTATGCTTCCTAAATAGTAAGAGACGTGAAGATAACCAGTAAAGTTTTAGTCTCATTTTGAAATTGCTTCATCACAAGTACAGTGTTGTATTGTAACGTTCGTTCGCGTTCAATATCGCTTGTTATTGCGCAAACATTTACGAGTGAGTGGGGTAATAGTCGGCAAAAGCAATATTCATAAATATTAACTGACACAAAAACAAACGTTTTTCAGCACAACAGTACCAGCACACCCCGGCGGTCGACAGGTTTCATTTTCTAACTAATTTTATTGCATTAAATAACCAGGTATGGCTCTGATGAGCAGCAAAGGTCTGATGAAAAGGAAATAAAAGTTGCGTATGCTGCTGCGGATTGCCAGGTAACCGAAATACTTATTGGTTATTGAGTTGTGCAGCATGATTTTAATTGCCGCCCTCCCTGGCGGTGCACCAGATCATGATCATTGGCAGTGAAAATTCATCAGTATGTCCAAATTTCCAAATAGCCCCACACGAATAGGGCCCTCGAGAGCTCTACTTGGACTAAAAAGTTGTCCAAATGTCAATCAAAATAACCTTAGATATACAACAGAGGGTACACAAATTGGTCATTTTCGTATATTTTTCGGCAGAAACCGTTGATCGAATTTCGCGATTGTGACAACTTTCCACAACGTTGGCGATGAGTTCCACAACTATCTCAAAAAAAGCTTAAAACACTAACTTTGTCAGAATAGAGCCCCAGGGTCTCTATTTAGTGAACCGTTTGAAACAAAAAAGCCGATTTTCCTCCTCCGACTGGAGCCGGGGTGCTTCATGGAAAGTTTCGGTGTACATGTATAGCTTTCACTATCAATGAAAACTTTCAAATTAAGGAAAGTGATCCATTTTCGGCGAAGTGTATGAGCTAATATTCATAGAAACGAGTTCATCACAGTTTTTTCTTGATTAGAAAGCGTAATTCACTACTAATCACATACAGTGTCGCCCGTGCCAGTCACTGCAAAAGCACTTGATGTTTTTCATTTTTTGTCACAGCACACGGCAGCGCACAAGGGCCATCTTTTGGCTTATAGTACTGTCGTCAACAGAAATTGTCCACCCTTGCCGTCAACTCCTGTGTATAACTTCTCGCGTTCATTTGCGGCTGCTTGAGTAGACCACGAGAGTCGACCACTTGAGTTGACGGCTGTACCATTGGCCTATCTTTTGCAATGAATTATAAGAATCAGAAAAGTTTCTGTCACTTTTACTTAGTACTTTACCAAGGCATTATTACTGCAGTTTAATTTTTACCATTAAAGGTGATAACTGCGTTTTTGCACATTCAAATTTTACAAGAAGTTTGAAGTACATAGGTACTGTAGCACGTGAAAACAAAGTGGACTGCGTTTTAGGGCGGACTCAGATTGAACACGGAAACCGGAATCCGGAAATATTTCCGGATTCCGGTTTCCGGACGAATTTTTAATTTTTTGCGTTTTCCGGAAATATTTCCGGATTCCGATTTTCGGGATGAATTTTGCGGAACACGGAATCAACCTTCGGCCAGATTTCACTTCATTGTGTTTTCAAAGAAATGCAAAACATTTCTGAGACCTGCGTTTTTCACATTTCATCAGGAATCCGGAACCATTTCTGGAAAACGCAGATGCTGTTCCGCATCCGGAAATAAATCAAATTTGTTGCATGTAAAAATATCCGGGTTCTGGGTTCCGAGCTCAACCTAAGTCCGCCCTTAAGGTACTTGTATGAGAAATAAAGCTAGGAATAAAATGTTTGACGATTTATCCCGTAGGAATGAGTATGACACAATTGATAGGCACAACAGCAACAGCACAACATTGCAAAAATATGCTATTCGCCAAAAAATTGCCAATTTCTTACCTACACATTATATGCAACTATATGTAATGAGCATTACGAATGAACGAACACATGTTTCAGACTTTTGATGAAAATTCGCTTGTCTGCAGAGTGAGCTTTTGTTTTTGTGCGACGCACCAACAAAAATAATCCCGACCCACGCAAACCAGAAGGCAACCCAACAACGGTTAGGAAAGCAACTTTCATATGAAGTGCCGGACCAGCAAATGGTCGACCTTTTCCACTTAAATGTTTCTCGTGCTGTTGCTCTTGCTACTGATTGTCGGGTGCTTTGATCGTGGAGAAAAATTCCAAAGTATCAAATACATTTATTTCAATCACGATCTGCATTTGCGTGAACATCATCATGTGACTTTGGCACTTTGCTTGACAGACAGTTTGGTGCGTTTAAAAAAATGTCCTTGACGTTTGACGCCCCATTGACATTCACAAACAGTGACAAAAATGCAGTTTATGCTTGCAGCTATTTGGGGATACAGTACACCCTCGTTATTGTGATACATTCTTCATTGTGGTACCTTGGCATTGTTGGATGCTATAAGTACATACAATACCTATATATACATGTATGTACAATTATGGGCCCAATCTTTATTCTCCGATTATTGGATATTCTGGTGACGGAAATTGCTTGATCCGAAGATCACTATAAAGAGTGTGTACTGTATGTACGGTACGAGTGTTTTGCATAATTGAAATGTATTGCAGCTACAGTATGTTTTCGCCACTTGCAGTCACGTTGTACCTTGCAAATTGAGATTTTCGTAAACATGTTTAGTGAAACAGATTTGCGGTGGCGAGGGCATTGGTCTATTATATTTGAAAATCAACACCAGGGCAAGTAAATATAACCGTTGCTCATGCGTGTTGTAGCCAGCAGGTGAGGTTTGAGTGGGCGTCACTGGAAATAAACAAACAGCCCAGATTTGCAGTGGTCATATTGACCCGATGCAACTCATAATCCGCTCATGAGAACAGTCCTGGCCAGTTGTCCAAGAACCAGCTGTGATCCGTTTCGGACGCTGGTGGCTGAAAAAAAACACGAACGGTATTGTGTTCGTCTTACCTTTCTGCTGCATAACTTCCATTTTGCACATTTTGCTGTTGTAGTTCCCGACCAGTTTATAACGTACTACGTCATTGACGTCTTTATAAAAGTCACAACATGCATGCAGAACTTACTAAGCTAACCGGTCCAGTTGCTCCGATATTATTTGACCGATATCACTTGTTCATGCTTGGGAAACCTCAGCGCCTGGAACTGAAGTTTGATAAGCTTTATTTAACACACTAAGCAGATGTTTTTGAACCAAAGCAATACCGACATTTTCCAGTGCCTCTGTCACGTGACTAGCGTCATCTGCCTGGAGCACCTGGACCAATATGCGGCACAGCATGTACCTACTGCATGTATCCGATACAGCGTTGCCTGCAAACCACCTGGGTATTTTCCCCAGCACGTCATATTTCAACAAAAAAGCTTGTAACTTTTAATAATCTCGGTGTAATTTTAAGTGCCCGTTGGAACGAGACTGTTCGTCATTTTCCAAGAGACTGTTCACCTTGTACATTATATGGTCATTGACGTCGTCAGTGTAGGTGCACCAAAGCAATGACCCAAGGATGGACAAAGGTTGAATCCGGAAATCGGAATCCGGAAATATTTCCAGAGCTCAGAAATGATCTGTTTTTTTTGCATGCAAATTATTTCCGGATTCCGGATTCCGGATTTAAGCTAAGTTCGCCCCAAAACATTGCCATCTGGTGGCATGCTACGCACATTGTGTTGTACAAAGCAGCATTGCCATCCCCACCACACTTAAACGAAAATATTCGGAATTGGAACATGACACCCGCTGCCCCTTCGAAATGGAGTTTGGATTTTTTATTAGTTGTGCCCAAAATGGTGCCTGGAGGGTGCATGGCACGACATAATCACGCCATAAATTACTTTCCCGTTCAGCAATCCAAAACCTGGCCGACCGCGGTTTTTTATTTGGAGAACCCGTGATACCTCGGTAAAATTACTGCCGTTTCTCATACTGTTCAAAAAATTCAGCTTATATGTACATATAGCGCAGGCAACGTATTATTGTATTTATTTGTTTGTCT
Organism: Rhynchonema sp. JSB1_4; assembly: GCA_030248065.1. NCBI lineage: Eukaryota > Metazoa > Nematoda > Chromadorea > Monhysterida > Xyalidae > Rhynchonema > Rhynchonema sp. JSB1_4. The sequence goes on from JASAMV010003052.1 coordinate 82,062, forward strand.
TTTCGTGGTTCATGTTTATTTAGGGTCGATTTACGATCATTTCAAGTTACATACATACCTCAAATCAGAAGTGTTTTTTGGTGGCGGATGTAGTTCCCACAGAATACGAGCAAAAGAGCATCTCGTAGTGCATCAATTTACGCGCTTTTGTCGTGGTGACGATTACCGACGGCCCTACATTGTAACCAAACGCGCATACAGTAATCTAATATAATCTTGGATCGCATAAAATGTTTGAATGATCTGTCCACATCAGTTCTTCAAATTTCAAAGGCGTCTCTTGTCCCTGCTTCTGCCGTGCCGCATATTCCAATCAAAGAAGTCTTGTTGTTGTACTGAGCTTGCTTTTCAGCGTTTTGGGACGGACTGATTTTTTTGTGAGAAAGCGTGCCCCAATCTGCTTCTGCGTTTTTATGCGTCAGTAGCACCAGGCTTGTGGTATCACTCTTCTAACAAACGAAACGGGGCATATTCATTTTTGATGGTGTGCCAACTTTTCGGTCATGTATTAGGGATATTGGTTGACAACTTTTGTGCCAACTTTTCAGGGATTATGTATGTATGTAACGTATTTGGGATGCGTCCGAACCCGAAATTTGCGTTTCGTGAGCGCACCATGTATAGGTTTTGAACGAACCCGAACATTTTTGCCTCTCTAACCGCAAGAAATGAATGGACGTGGCACTGGTCTTTGAATTTGACCAGAAACAACGCAAATTTCACCAAGTCGGGGTACGGACAAAACGGCGGGTACTGATGAAAGTTATATGTTTGTCATGTGCTTAGGCTTTATGGTTACGATTCAGCACTATCTAATTGAGGGCGTACTGTCTTTCGAAAACCGCTGTTTTGGCCCCTGCTGTTTTGTCCGTGACACACCAAATCTTACGTCACGTCTGATCAGAGTATTGGTCAAAAAGAGAGTAATGAGCCAAACATGAATAGTGCTAAACTTGCCTGACTTTGGTGCCGGTTGTTTGTTGCGCTTTTTGTCACTAGCTGACGCCGATAGGTATATATGTTTCTGTTAAGGAATCCAAAAAGTTTTACACAACGCTGCCTGGTTATCCGGCTTCTTTTCAAGTTCTCAAGTTAGTGAGCAGATTCATGTGACTGAACCGGCGCTGCTAAAATGGGTAGGTGCCCACTCGGTGTTGTCTGAGAAATGTGCGGCCTAGCCTACTGTATAATTTTGTCAGGTCTACTTCACATATAGCCGCTCGCAAAGCCATCGGTTCAGTTAGTCCATAATATTTGTTATTTATTACGACAGTTTGTTAGCTCCGTCGTTTGCGAATCAAACTTTAGTCCTGCACAATGAGAGACAGGCGATTTGGATCGCGGGCAGCGCAAGTGTCAGGGTACAACGAAAGCATTTTTGGGCAAAGACAAACCGCACAGACAACAATTCTTGACAAGCGACATTTTGCGACAAGAATCAGTGGCGCTGTGAACTGCGTAACGTTCGCGCATGGCGACTGTTTCGTGAGCTCTCCTTGTCGTCTTGCGTTGTTGTACTACTGTTGCTTACACCTGGCCTTGTGACAAACAAGTGTGTTTTTGAGCGCGTTGGACTTCAAAGCGAACTACGCGATGTGCTTTGCGAACTATACAAGTGGCACACAGAATAAGTCGTCGAATGTTCATGGTAATAATCATCATAATCGGTTGGCTGAAGTGCAGTACCCAAGAGCACCGTCGTATGGACCCTCAATGTGCAAATGAGCGTGGCGTGCCACTTTTTTATGTTTTTGTATACGCTTGGCACTGAATGACAGCTACCGTATATACATAGTCAGTCAGTAGCATTAGGTGTGGACCAGTAAACCGTTTTTATACAATTTTCAGCAGAGCACAATGATCGACTGTCAGTTCTCCTGCTGAAAGTCGGGCCCCATGCCGAGTCTTACTGTATTTGCCGGGAAGTTTTTTTTGCGCCATTCATTTGTAGCGCATGTTTGCACGAAATGCTATGAACCGTGGCTGTTATGTACATGACATAACGAAAAAGCAAGAAAAAAGAAGGGAACGGAAGACCGCCATTTGGGAATTATCAAGCCCGCTACTGCTGCAAATGCGGGAAAACGGCTGAATATGTGCACTTTTGTGGTCTTTTTACCTCATTTGTCACAAGTGCGTGCAAGCCGCAATTGTGCGACTGTTCCAACTGCTTGGCGCAAAAGTTCCAACTTGGCTGGCTTCTGCGCCTCATATAGATGAGCATTTCCTGGTCGCATCAAAGATGGGTTGATGCGTGTACATATGTGGTTTTTTCTGTGGGAAAGACGTCCACTTGAAAAGACAGTCAGAAAATTATGTTTGATTTTACGCCAAGAAGTAGCCTCCACTGCCAGAAGCTTGTGAATCAGCGTGCGAGGCACAAACGCACTTCAGCTGCTTGATGAGGTCTTATGTGACCTCAAAAGTGCGCTGACGCGGAACAAGCCAAAAAAACTTTAAAGGTCGTCCATATTCAACGACTTGAAATGATTTATACCCAACGAAGGCCGTTAAATGTCAGAAAACGGCCAGTAATCTGAAACGCCTGCCTAGAAGTTGGTGAACTGTGCTGCCATAGGGAATGTAGACGCGCAATTTTGAAGGTATGTACGGTGTTGTTTTTGTTAAAAAGCGCTTTTGTGATTTGTGTACAGACAATCGCATTATATGATGAGTCAGTTTTGATTATCAATCTTCACGGAGGATGTTTTGTGAGCGCATCATGTCCACATCGTCTGTTTGTTGCTTTCAAAATTTGGAATTTGTAATTACAGTTAGCCATGAGGCTCTCATTAGATTGTATGTAGCAGCAGAACATTACACTGCTAACACCCATGGTATACATAGATTAGTTGTTGCAATTTTCATTCGTTTCAGGAAGCCGAGATGTGACATTGTATATTTGTATACTGTGCTTATTGAAACCACAGGGGCCTTAGGCGCCCGTTACCTAGTTTTGCACCTGCCCGCAATTCCGTGAAAAAGAGTATGGTATGCATTCATCATAGTAACCGCGCAGAAACAACAGCTCCTGTTTCCAGTTGATAGCACGCCAACGCACTTCCTGGTTTAGAGCAGGGCGTGTTCGGTGAATTAATCATGAACAAATGTGTCATGATGGGTCATGATCGACGTCATGCTTCATGCGTCATGAAATAGTATCCTAATCTATGGCAGGCACCTGTCCATTTCCAACCGACTTCTCGTACAGTAGTCGAGTTTAATTAATTTTTGAAAAAGCACAAGCGCCCACACCAGTACTCTGTCCGTCAATCACAACAACGCATGCTTGCAGTGCTCACTAAGCTGAGTCTTTTTTCGCTAGAATGAATAAAAATGTTGAATATTTATTTTCAGAGAGTGAACGAAAACAACAGCATAAAAATGTTCAACACAACTGCTGGTATGCTGAGCTACGCAAACATGATGCTAACTCATGCGCTGCAAACGACAACGGCGGAAGCGATAATGCCAGTTGAACAAGACAAAATCTCGGGAAATATACCTGGCGGCAGGATGGATTATATTCGCGTCGGTAAGTCGGCATGCGAGAACGAGGAAGAATGAGCTGAAAACGCATGGCACTGATATTATGTACTTTGAATTTACGAATTTAACAGGTGTCCTGATGGCCATGTTCCTAATCGGCGTGCCACTCAACCTTCGAGCGTTCCAAAACCTGAACGAACCCACGGCGCACTACTTTGATGATCGAATGACACTGTTGAGACGACATTTGAACTTCAGCGACTTGTTCATCATGTTCGTTTGTCGTCTCTCGAATTTTTTTCAATAGAACGTTATTATTCTCCAAATTTAAAAAAAACAAAATTACTAAATTTATTTCTTCAAGGTTCGTCTACACTCCGACGTCGATCTGGTGGGCGATGACTCGTTCGTGGCACGGCGGTGCAGCGTTGTGCAAAAGCGTGAAGTTCCTCCACTCACTCTCTTTTTACATCAGTTCGAATGTGATTGTGTGCATCGCGCTCAATCGTATGGCAGCGATGATATGGCCAGGTCGGCAAAACGGCCTATTGTTTTTAAAAGATTTATTGATTTACACCAAAAATGTTGAAGAAAAACTTGCAGGTCTTCAGCACAAAACCGGCAAAAAGATGGTATCGGCCATGCTGTGCACCGCGTGGGTGATATCCGTGATTGAATCACTACCGCAGTTGTTCGTCTACACGGTCCACTATCCGTACCCAAAATGGCCACAATGTGTCCGATATTGGGACAAGATGTTGTGGGACAGAGACAAGAACGGTAAGTGTCACTGTGGACGTTTTCGAACTGAAAATCTACATTTCGTGTCAAATGCACACTTTGTTGTCATTCTACCACAGCCTTTTTTTTGGTTTCCCATTTCGACCTGTTTTCACGGACGAGCGATGCATCCGGCAATCGTCAGTGGGATCACTAGAGCAAAAAATAAAGCTGGAGTTATACTTGTCCAAAAACTAATTTCAACCAGTGTAAAAGTTGTTCCCTGCACCAAATGAACAACTTTTACGCTGGTCGAAATTAGTGCTCCAACTCTATCACAAAATATAATTACAGCAAAAATTTGCCCTCATTGTCTACAAGCCCGAAATGGACAAGTATAACTCCACCTTTAGATGGTCAAGCAACAGGTGCTTTGAGGGGCACGCCCGTTGCGCAAGTGCAACGGTGCTGTTTCGGCCCCGCGGATCTCACAATGTTGCTCCCTAATGATGTGCATAGGTGATGAAAAATAAATAAAATATGTGCCATGATTACAGTGACGCACACGATGGCAGTGTCGGCCCTACCCATATTCACGCGCCATCTGAAGGACTTCTACAGCATCTACGCATTGTTGTTTGTGTTCTGGCTGCCCGCCCTCATCTGTTCGTGCTGCTACATTGTCATCGCTGTGTACTTGTGTCGTGCAAGCCGACAGAGACACGCCACCGTTGTTGGAAGGAACCGACGCACGAATCCAAACGGGAAACCACCGGTCATGTTGAAAGGTGGTTCACATATTGGCTTGCTTGTGGTGGCGTATGATTTATGGGATGGGGTCAGACTTGATGATCGAGTTTGGGTGTTGGCCTGTACATAAACGGATCCGATCGATCACAAAGAATGATACCGAAGTTATGTAGGATCTAAAGCTATGTATGAGCGACAGTTACAATGTCACTTCAATTCAATTTGATTCTACAGATGTGATCCTGTGAAACGCTTTATATCCACACCAGCTCAGTTCGGTGTGTAGACTGGGCATTAAGATCAACAAAAGACAAAAAACGACCGGCAGTATATATTATTGACAGTGAAGTACGGTATGTTAGATCGGAGATTATTAACCAGTTTGCTGTTGCAGTGAGGCACTGCGGTGCCGAACCCTCGCTGACCACCACCAGTGCGCAGCAGTGCCGACAAGACAGTGCGCAATTGCTTGATGTTGAAGCATCGGATTCATGCGATCCCATTGACAGCAGCACTGCTCATCACGACCCGTCAACGCGACAGTCCTGTCTGTCGACGACTCTGTCAAAATCGAGCAAACTGCGCGCCGCTTTGCACAATCTCGGCTCCGTCTTCACGCATCGCAGCAGACAGAACTCCGACGCTGTGCCGGCAGCTGCCAGATCGGCACTGAAGAGCCCGATCAGTCCGAAGAAGTCCCTGGCCACCCTGCGACGCACGGCCGCCGGCGTGAGTCTGCTGCTGATCGTTGCGTACATCATTTGTTGGTTGCCCTACAATCTGGTGGCTTTCTGGCTTGTGATCGATGAAAGCAGCTTTCGGCCGTTTGCTGACTATCTCAGATGGTTGACAGCGCTCATTGTGCTCAATTCGCTCGTCAACCCACTCTTGTACAGAACGGCGCAGAATAATCACCATGCGAATACGTGATCTCTGATGTTTCACTGTGTGAACCAAATGCTCTTCATTGTGACGACACTCATTCCGATAAAAACAACTGAACCAATAAATTATAAATGTGAAATGACAGTAAACAACGTCAAAGTCCAACCCATTGGTCTGGGAAAAAGTCTTCTTTAACAAACTGGCTGTGAAAGAGTGACCCCTCTCTGGCATATCGGGCCTGGTACACCGTAGGGCCGTTGGCCAACAACGCCGACCACCAACCGAACGTGCCAACTGAAATTTGAACTTTTGGTTGCATGTTATTGGGTTCCACATCCAATTAGTCATTTCTTTAAAGCTGCTGGTTAACAACCCTTCGACCGCGCTTGATCTTGGGCGGTAGCATATATAAACAAAGTTTGGACATCGTGTTACTCGACCCTAATCTGGCGAGCCGATTTGTTGCTTCCTGATGTTTCACGGCCACGTTAAAATTTGCCCCATAGTGAAAAAAACCGAAAAAAATTGAAACGCTGCCGTGACACGAATAGGATGTTGCAAAGCTTGACACTTGAGTGACAGCAACCTCCAACAGTGTGCCAAAACCGCAATGCACAATAGCTATTGAAACGTCCGCATTGTTGAATAAAAAAATAAAAGGTTTCAGAAACCTGGCCATTTTTTGTTAGGATTTTCTACTCGTATAATTTTAAGCATCTGCGGTGAATGAAATAAATTGTCAATTACAAATAAAAATCCTCTAATTATCAAGTTTTTTGTTTGTGCTCCCCAGTTTTCAAAACCCTACACAGCTCACATAATGCTTACCACAACATGCGCAAGGCAGCCATTCCACAGCGCACACACAACGACAACACACAGCTGGCACAGCGACAACACAGCAATGTTTCAGCTGGCAAGCTTTGTTGTGTGTGTGCGCTGTGGAATGGCTGCCTTGCGCATGTTGTGGTAAGCATTATGTGAGCTGTGTAGGGTTTTGAAAACTGGGGAGCACAAACAAAAAACTTGATAATTAGAGGATTTTGATTTGTAATTGACAACTTATTTCATTCACCACAGATGCTTAAAATTATACGAGTAGAAAATCCTAACAAAAAATGGCCAGGTTTCTGAAACCTTTTATTTTTTTATTCAACAATGCGGACGTTTCAATAGCTATTGTGCAATGCGGTTTTCGCCACAATGTTGGAGGTTGCTGTCAGTCCAGTATCAAACTTTGAAACAGCCTATTCGTGTCACAGCAGCATTTCAAATTTTTTCGGTTTTTTTTTCACTAGGGGCAAACTTCAACGTGGCCGTGAAACATCAGGAAGCAACCAATCGGTTCGCTAGATTAGGGTCGAGTAACACGATGTCTAAACTTTGTTAAAATATACTGCCCCCCAAGATCAAGCGCGGTCGAAGGGTTGTTAACCAGCACCTTTAAGTTGTGCCCCTCATACGTATGTACCGCACATTCTGAGCGGGGCGCTGTTGATCACTTTATTCGAAAGTATGACGATGCCCTGATGCACCACTGTTTTAAAAACATATATGAACCATCCAAAGATAGCCAAACATGCCTGTGATGATCGAGTAATTGCAATGTGCCAACACACACATGTCGTGTGGCGCACTCATATTCTGTGGCAACATCACCGAATTTGGCGTATTCGACATTTGTGCCCGCGTCCAATCGTAATCGTTTGTGGCGATTACGAATCGAATACAGCGATCGGGATCGATGGCTGATCGGGGCTCGATCGATTCATTGATCCTGTGAATAGGTCATCTTGGTGTCGGTGTCACGTGGCCAGTTGGTGAATTTTCGAACAGACGATGTCCTGGTGCGCCGCATGTCTTTGAAAACGGGGCGAAATCAGAAATCAATAGCTCATTAGTAAGGGCGCACCGACCACGTTATCAGGGTTGGGCAAAAAAAACGACGGCGTTTTTTCTTAAAAAAAACGACGTTTTTTTTTAAAAAACGCCTGGGTCGTTTTTCGTTTTTTTTAAATCCTGAATTTCCTTGATTTTCCCTGATTTTTCAGGGAAAGTACCCTGATTATCAAGGAAAATCTGTTTTTTGTCCCATTTTTTTCAAAAAATTTTCGACCAATTTTTACTTTGTCGAGATACGTCGATATACGGAGTTTGACTTTCAGTGATGACCCCGGCCAAAGTTGGTCCCACGATGCGGGTCTGATATGGGATCTTAGCAACTCGCTAGAAAAGGGTTGAAACCTGTTTATTTTGCCTCAGAACACATAGAATGACTTCATTTAACCACGTTTTCTTCCCAACATGAGCGTTTTCCAATTTTTTTTGGGGGCATATTTTGGTCATCTGGGCGTTTAAAAAAAACGGTTTTTTTTAAAAAACGACTTTTAAAAAAAAACGTTTTTTGCCCAACCCTGCACGTTATCGCCAGTGCTTGCTGGGATGCACTACAGGGCCAATTAGAACAGAAAAACTTTGCATTATGCCGGTAAAGTAAGCCATAAGACATGCGCACCTACAATTCTTTCACGTGTCCAACGGCCCTGGTCAAATAGTCTCCGTCGGCCATAACATGTCCGAATTCCACTGATTTCTCATTCCCCATGTCGCCTCTTCTCACATGCACGCCCACAAACACGTGACTGCGACAGGGCTGGCCCGTTAGCTCGTTTGGCACTGTAGCGATTGAGTGAAGCGTGCGCTGGCATTCTGACAGGATTCGCGATCGGAATGTGAATTGTTTGCGAATCGTGCGCAAATACGGACGGAATAGTTTGTGGCTCTGAATGTACATTCCGTAGTAGACGCGACGCGGTGTATAGTCGAGATCCATAAGTTGTTGGGGCACCTTGCAGCAACTGTCGACAGTTAGACGGTAGAAACCGGCCAGGTACCCGAGGTACGGGTCTGAACAAAACCGGAAATTCAGATTTGCAGTATGTTTGACTCGGATTTATTGTGAATCTTGAACTGCGGATGCTGCAGTGATCAGCTGATGTTTCACACCGCGCATGAAGCACAAACTCACTGATGTTTCACTTCTCCAAAAATAAACCAAGCAGTAAGGTCCTGGAACTTACGCAGCAGCTCTTCTTCGGCTTCAACACGAGGAATGGTCAAATAAAAGTAGTCATGTATTCGGTAATGTGACCCTCTGTCCCCGTAGAGCACCGGCTGTTGATTATGCATTCGGGCTAGGGCCATCAACGAAACGTATTGAAACATCTCGTTGCCCATACCTAAATCATGCGGTTGAATAAAACAAAGATTAAGAGAAAATCCATGATGCGTGTACCCATGTCCTTGTCGAAGAAAATCGTAGCGATTCCCTCTGGATATCGGGGTCGGAGACGATTGATCATAAAAATTCCGCCGGTGAACAATAGGAGTTGAATGAGATGTTTCGCGTAGGTCACAGATCTTGGGAAGTAGTGAGGCAGAAACGTCATGGTGACTTGAAGTTGAAACTTCCACTTGTATGAGCATCAAATTGTTTTATGGTTGAGTGTTGTAACTTGGCAGCATTTGTGTACCTATACATATATGTACTGTACAGTGAGGTAGTCACCTCAGTGAGGTAGACTGACTCATAAGGTTCACAAAGCACAACCACACAGGAATTTGGTGTAATTGATTTTCGTGCAACACCACTGTGAGTAGACTTGTCCCAGCTGTAGTTTGGCCTCCTAATTGGTCTGCATGATATAAAGAACGTGTTTTCGATGCTTGGGTTAGGCGATGTGGTTTATGTTGAGATACCTCAGGTGCATGTGAATGTCATGTTATGTTGGATCTATAGATACATGGCATTCGTTCCCCCGGTCTGGCGCAATGTATGCACAGCTGAAATTTGGCGTTTTTATTGCGTTATAACCACACAATTGCATTTCTGATACATCTCGATTTGCTAGATTGCACAATAATTTGTCATTCAGCAGCCAAAAATCTGAGATGTTGGGAAATCGACTACATAGTGTTCAGACGAAAACACTAAAACGATGGCTGTTGGAAATATATTTTTACGCGCAACAGAGAGCAAAATTTATGAATTTAATTTTATTAGCAGTGTGGTTGGGTTAGGTAGAAAACCCGCCCTGTTCTGAAACAAAATGTGATTGCCACAACATGGACTCACAGTAAAATATGCCGTCAAAATCAAAATGCATATTGCACATTCATACAGCTCGAATGTTGTTGTAATGTGCGTACTACGCACCACAATGTTGATGTTTGCAGGCCTTCTGAACAAGTGTAACATTATAGGTACAGCAAAAGAGGCAGCACTTTTCTGAAGGTTCACAGCAGAGAAACACGCCTGATTTGTGCATTTATGGTCTGCACGCCTGATTTTCGATTTGCTGCATGGCAACCAGCCGAAAGATTTGCGTCCTGATAAAAATGACTCGGTGACTGAAAAATCAATGCGGTCGGACGATCATAAAATAATGGAATTGATATGAAATCGATCGTTGTTTTGATTCGATGCTGCATTTTGAGTCAATCGATTTGGCTGCTGGTCGATGCGCGACGAGCCGGCAGAAGAGGTGTGTTTGGAGAGGATTCTTTAGTTTTTTTTTAAAATTCAAATCGTTGTTGTCTGAAATTTACAAATATTCTGTTAATAAACACCGATCAATGACCATTTGAAGGTGATAAGAATGACGACGAAAGCGAGGGCGGGACGCGAAGATGCGGACTGCGCTTGGTCGACTGGTACGATGATCAGCAGCCGAGATATGGTGGGTTGGGTCGATGGTCGTGCACTGATGATGGCCTGATGCACCTTTAATTGAAGGGCCATTTCCTGTAATGTTCGATTTTACTTTAATATTACAAATTTATGGCACAAAGCGTAAATTTTTTAGTTGCGATTTCGAGATTGCGCGGCGTCGGACGCTTGTTCGGTCACTACCTGACCGGAATTGTTCGATTCGAACAGCAAATGATCGACGGACCCGTCAGAATCAGTGGCGCCGTCAGTGCTTTTCTCTGATTTTCTCTCTTTTTTCATTATATATTTTCTCTTAATGTTTATTTTCAGTTCGTCGGCCTGCTGCCCTACTCGTCCAGTATGTTGATCATTCACGACTACGGCGTGCGTTCCTGTACGAAACTGGGCGGTCATTTCAATCCGACCGGGCTCGAACATGGAGCTGCCAAATCGTGCGATCGACACGTTGGGGACGTGGGAGAGTTGAAAGCGGATGAGAACGGCACGTCAACATTCGTCACTTGGGATGGACTCACCAATCTCGCGGTTGGTGCACCATAGTCCAACCACCAGCTCATGAGACGCCTGTTACGGTTCCGCGCGTTTCAAAACATTTCGAAAACAAAAGAAAGAGAAATTGGGCGTGATTTTGCACAGTCGATTTCTTTTTCTTTTGTTTTCGAAAAGTTTTGATACACGTTGAACCGTAACAAGTGTCTCATGAGCTCGTGGTTAGACTATACACGCAGGAAATGGGACGTTTATGGGTACAGGTTAAACCAGATTGGGTTCAAGGCTGCGGCGGCTTAAAGGTCTATTTATACTTCTGACTTCCGGGAAGTAGAAGTCAAAATCCGGAGAAGTCACCACCACGCAGAAGTGCCCGGCAAGGCAGTGATTGCTTGTAGTGATTTGCCTGTTCCGCACTGTCCATTGCCCGCTGCCTGCCGTCTGCTGTTCTTGCTCTGGTTATGAGCTGACCGAACGGGCAGTCACAAATTTCTGACTGCTACTGCCAGGCAGTCAGAGTATAAACCGACCTTAAAATACATGCCCTGCGGCTACAGGATGTTGTAAAAGCAAAAATAAGTTTGCATTTCAATCAGCACCAATAAATGTTTGTGATCAACAATTGCCGCAATTGCGACAATAGCTTTGTCAACATTTTTGAGTCAACCAGTCACACCTTGCACCCGCCAGAATCGTAATCAAACAAGGCTCTCACAAATATTATTTTGGTGCATTGTGGTTTGATGTCCTGCTCGACCGATGCTTCTGTCGATGAGTTCTCTTCTCACCGAGTCACGCTGTCACAATATTCAGGGTGCCCATTCGCTGATCGGTCGCAGCGTCGCCGTTCTGTTCAATTCAGCGGAGGAATTGGAAATCGGATCGCCCCCGTTCGCAATCAGTTGTGGTGTGATTGGGTGGGCGGAGGTGGACGATGCGACGCACATGTTCGTTTTCTCCTCCTTTCATTTGGAGATTTGTGTCCTGTATCCTGAATTTCAGGATCTTTGAAGCCCAGTCATAGTGTTACGAACCCTGACTATGAACGTATTTCGGCCGGTTTCGGCCCAAATAGTGCACGTCCAGACAGGCGGTGTACCAGGACATCATCATCAGTGCCAATAAACCATCGATCGTCACGTGACGTGACCCCAACAAACGTGACGTCGTTTACAGAACGGACAACGTGTACAGTTTCGAGCTTCACGACGCCGACCACCTGGCGTTCCCATGGATCCCGGTCGTTTGCATGCTGCTGATCGCGGCTCACATTTGGATGAGAGCGATACGACATCAGTACAGGGCATTTAGGACAAAGTACAAAATCAAAAATCCAGCCGTCGCCTTCTTTCATCAACGAAAAGTCACCAGGATCAGGCTCCAAGGACAGTATCCTGTCTCCATGGGAATGTGAAATGTTGATACCCTACCCTGTTCATGGAATGCAAATTAAGTTGGTCGCTAAGTAAAATTTCGACGGCATTTACACCAAACGTCGGCACAAAGTGTACATTATTATATAAGTTTCATCTCGGTTTCAGGCGACAAAGGAGCAGTTTATGTCGAATTGTCTTATCGGGCCTGATTTTGGCTGTCCTGAGTTTATCTAGTCATTTTTTCGTTTATTGTAGTTACTCTGTTTATTTGTCATTGGTGTTATATTTTTGAGAAATTTGTTGTAAAACTGCACGTATATGAACAACTGTGCATATAAAAACGACAAGCATCCTGCACACATGCATTTCCCGCTTTGGCACTGGAGATCGTTATCAAGAATTTCTCTTCGCGTTGGAAAGTGCAGCAGAGCTGTTTATGAAGTCAAAAAATTCTTTCTCGAGTACCTATGCAGCGAACTCATCCCAGAACAGGAACGAGAACTACGCACGATCCGTTTCAGACAGTTTTTCAAAATCAAGTTTCTGAAAATATTGAAAAAGAACAAATATTAACGTTTTAGCAAATTTGTTTTGCAAAACTAAAACAGCACATAGGTACCAGCCGAGAGCTGGTACACAGTTGTTTGTTGAATATCAGATCAATGTCTTATGCCGCTCGTAATAAACTCGAATAAAAAGCAACCGTTTCCAAGTCGACTTTTCCTCACTTTTATTTGGTTGCACGGCGTTTCCGGTGACCGATTGACGGACCGAGCTGGTAATGAGCTGTTCTCGTTTAAATGTGGGCTGCACATGGACCTCTGGAACGACACTGCTCTTATACCCTATGGTTGGTTGGGATCTTTCAGCAGAGTTTATATTTCAAGCTGCTTTTTATTTACCATTTGTGCGCGTATGTAGTTTTGTTGTTATTTGTTTCAGTCGCAGTTGCGCATCCAAAGCGCAAGCGCACGCCAGCGGCCACCAGCCACACCCAAACCACGAGACTCAGCCAGAGTATATGTAGTTTTGTTGTTATTTGTTTCAGTCGCAGTTGCGCGCCTGAAGAGCAGCAGCCGCGTCTTCTCGCAGGTTCGAGGTCTGGTCACCATCGAACAACAATTACAATTGGCGCCCGTCCGAATTACGCTCAGTGTTCGTTTCATAAATAACTTGGTTCATTTCGTTGTCCAAATATTTATTTTTTCAATAAAAAATTATAAATCTTTACAAAAAAACGTTCAGGTAGTCGGTCTACCGATGCACACCGGACATGGTTTCTACATTATGCAGTTCGGCAGGCGCTGGTGCCACAAATCCAACGGCGAACATTACACACCGGAGGGTAGTGACCCGCGACACGGTGAAGCGCATGATTGTGTCAGACATGCCGGTGATTTACAGGTGCGCGTACACTCCTTTGGGAATAAGTGATTGGTTGGAAATCTACAAAATTCGATGTTTCAGCACCTTTCCATCGATCAGAATAAGAACGGCACGACAATCAATTACGTGCAGTTCGATCAACGTGTGAAATTGACGGTTAGCGCACGGTTTTTATAGTAACACCCTCTTCTCGCGCGGTGCACCAGGTCATCATCAGTTCAAGAGCAACACTGTGCAATGACGTGCTCCCTTTCTGATTCAGGGTCGGACGTCTGTAATCGGACGTACGGTCGTCCTTCTGCTGCCGAGCACCGCGTCTGACTCGCCAGCGCTTGACGTTGTCATGGCTTGCGGCGTAATTGGATGGAGACGGCGCACAAAGTTGGTCATTGTCTGAGTCCGGTGGTCCTTGTGTTGGTCCGGATTCGGCATTTGAAGTCTCCTTGCATTCTCAGGGTCGACAACGTTCACCGTGCCGAGATCGCGCATCCCAGTCTGAACCTGATTAGTCCGTTTGTCATTCTGGGTGTGATGGTGCCGTTTGTGATCTACTTTCTGAAACGACTGGCAAAACTTTGGCGACAACGACCTCAGAAATACCGTTTCGCGAACAAAATGGTCAGAAAACGACACAAACAGTGGTTACAGAACAACAGGCTGAAATGGAGCTGAATATATATTGTTCTGAAGTTGACGTTCAGCGAACTTTCAGTTCTCAATTGCGAGGCTTGTGCTGCCACTCAATGGAATTTTGGACAATGTTTTTATTATTCCTTTAGCTTTATTTTTGGATTTGATTCACAATCACGATTTCATCATTCCTAATCAGTGGTTTCACAAATGTACATCATTTTTTGTTTTATTTCGTTCGTTGGTGGGAATGTTGTTTATGAATTTTGTGCCTGTTGTTTAGGCTAAAAATTGCGATAAGGGCGATTCTGTACCCCAACAGCAGTTCGCTAATACCAGATGCGGCATTTTGTCTCGAACAAGATTGTGAACAAAATCCGTGGCAATTTTGTCGTCATTAAAACATTTTCGGCTCTGCATCACTGGTTGTTTGTCTCGTTGTTTACTCATTGTTGTCGCTTACTCAGCCAAACAAAATCTTAAGTGCGCGAAATCAACTGATCTCGTAAATTCCACTCTAGTTTGCGAGTGCAGGTGTACCAAAAGGAGCTTGTGTGGTCTCAAAACAGCTCTTTTATATTTATCTTAATCATTTGCCAGAACAAAGTCTGTTTTCTTGCGTGACCTGGCACCGGTTTTTGTCGGTTTGTTGTCAGAAAGTGAAAATTCGGGGGTTGAGACCAGCGTGAAGTTTGTTGAAATCCGTTAACCGTGACCGCCAACACGTTTTTTTATCCTAGTTTTTATGGCGTTTCAGTCTGTTTTTTTTAATCCTGACATCTTGTGACCCTGGCAGATCTTCTCGCAGCTGCAAAAATAACTGTTGGATTGCTAATGGTGCTTACGTGACTTTGTTGAAAGAAATCAGTGCGATTAAATTGAGAAGAACTCAGTTAATATTTGTTTAATATTGCGATTTACAACAGCGACAGAGGCGATTAGGTCTGGTACACTTCACTAGACCAACAAAAATGACAAGAATTTTGATTTCTCTTCTCGGAGTCTGATGATGACCGACCACTTTATAGTGCCCGATCAGCTCATCTCTGCGACTTGTCTGTGAGAGTGACGTATGTACATAGGTGAGGCACACAACAGCAAAAATGTTACGTACTATTGGTCCCTTATAAAAGTTCCGAAGTTGAGACCCACCGTACAACGCAATGCTCTGACCAAGGCTAGAGACCAATAAACAACACGATTCCAAAACTTCGGGACATCGCTGCCAGAACATTCTTGCACCACTAATGGAACATGGAGTTTACTATGCAGGTCAAGGGCCCTCAGATGCGTTCAGTGGTAAGCCGATAACATAAGAATTGTAAATATATGTATTCTTATCGCAAATCTACAAAAATGTTCGTTTTTCTATATTCTCCTTGTCTGGTGGCGTGAATGGAGCTTTGCGACCTTGACTGCGAAAGTCATACTTTTTGTAAATGACTCTAGTCAGTGCTGCTTGTTCGTTGTCAATGATCCTCATGCTCCCGTGGACCTTTTTTCACACCAGCCTTGGTTGTCAAAAACATTTGAGGTCAATAACTACACAACGTTTAAACTTTTTCTTTGTGAAAACGCCCTTCGTGAATTTGTGTGTGAACACCACAAACTCTCAAGTGCTCAATTAATGTAACTTTGCGTCTTTGGTACGTGACTTTCAGAGGCACTAAACTGACTTCAACCGTGGTTGAGTGTCTATCTTGAGAGGTTTTTCGCCATTTTTTCATCGATCATCGGAACATATTGTCAGATCCGGTGTACGCCCATATACATACCAACGTAGGCAGGTATACATGTGAGATCAGGTTTCACCAGATACGCAAAACATGTTTTGGGCCAGTCAACCGCTCTGGGATTGTACCAAAAGTTAGGGGATGTTTTTCTGACCGACTGACAAGGTAAACAGTACCGGGCCCCAGGTCGCGCACGTGCAGTCCCCGCTCTGACTGTTATAACCAATTGTGTACTGTAAACTTGTTTCCGACAGGAAATTCGATCAGTCTGGCGGCTTATTGCACGTTTTTGATCAGTTATGCTGCATACCCGTGGTGTTTTGCGGTTGTAAAAACGTTCACACATGTATTTTTTCCTTGTGAATGATTGAAAATCAGTTCGGTATCATAAACCACACGATTTGTTGCTTGAAATTCTACGAAACGGTTGAACAGTTTCATTAATTTTTTTGTAATATCGTTACAATTTGTTCACCTTGTGCCATTGTTTTGGTGGTCACTTGGTCGTGTGTAGGTTCAGGATGTAAAACATACGCCATTCAAAAATCCGGGACGTCGATTGTCTCTTTCTCAATATTGTTCCTGCTGTTCCTTTCCCCAGATTGCGGCTCTTCTATAATCGCGGACTAGACTGTGGGTACTTTTATGTTGCTCTTTCTTCTTGTATAGGTTGTGCTGTTGGTGTGTCTGCCAATTCAACCTTACCTGCATAAAAACCCGATTTCGGTGAAGCTTGATCGGATAACCGTTGTTTGCCCTGAAAACAAATTTCTGACAGAACGCCATTTTCGACACAAGTCAGGTATGTAGCATAGGTATTTGGGCGCCTTGGAAGTCTTGGGCTTTGGTCAGGGAAAGCGACAGATCAATTGTTGTTTGAAACTTGAAAGGTTCTCACAATATTGTGCCAGCTGAACAAACGAAAAAAAACACCATCGTCGCACGCATGCAGTGCCCGTTTCGACCTTGTTTATGTGCTTCTAAGCGATGTTCAGTTGTGCTGTTGTACATGTGCTCCCACGTGGTGGCTTGGGATCATTACATCGCTCCAACTGATGCAAAACAGCCATCATGCTGAAAGTATTTATACTAGGTCTATTATGCGCCGATTATTTTAGAACACGATAACAACCAACGCATTTACAGTGCACAAATTGTGAAAAAATGACCTTCTTATCCCAATTATTGCTATTATCTGTGGCCATACCCAGTACGTTGGCGCTCACCGACTCCCTGTACCCGGACACACCCAATATTGTCGAACTGACATCCAGCAACTACAACTCAACTGTGTACAGTCGTGCCGCGCCCTACTCCTACTTTGTACAGTTCTACAAGCCCTCATGCGGTCACTGTCGCAATTTTGCGCCCAAATTCAAATCATTCGCCGCCGCCATTCCCGGCTGGGATGCGATTGTGAAACTTGTTGTGGTCAATTGTAACACGGATATTTTGATATGTCGCGAGAATCTGGTCACCTATACGCCGTATTTCAGGGTTGGTCTTTCTCTTGATATTTGTCAGATTTGTCTATTTTTTGGTTGACCAACAGGGATTTCCAGTGATTCAGGGCTAATTTACACGTGCCCAAACTCAAGTCGTCAATTACAGTTGTCAACTCAAAGTAACCCCGGGTGAGCGTGGGAAATAATAGATTCGACATCAGTTGGCAATCTGAGTTGACCATACATACTAAACCCGCAATCCGCGGTGTGAGAAACGTTGAACCATTCTAAATGCCTACGAGTCCCAGGGACGCTGCACAGTTATTGCACTCATATGCTGCTGTGTATCTGGATATTATGTGCACCAGGTCATGTTCATCAGTATTCAAATTCGTACTGCGGTTGGCCAAATTAAGCCACAAACATGCCTGACCAGTAACGCCTTAGGACCTCCGAGCCTGAAATATACCAAGTTCATCGACCGCCTGCCCGTTTCCAGTACGTACCGCTGTCGGCAAGTCGACTGTCAGAGACGAACATTGTGCCAATCGACAACGACCAACGAACGGATGCGGGCATGCGAGATATTGTGGCCGGACTGGTGCTGAACGATTTCAACTCAACCGGCATCAGGACAGCCTGGCAACAGTTCCATTTTGTCGACCGGTTTGGAAAGTTGATAAATTTGTTGAGTGTCTGTGTGGAACAAGAAGGCAGAAAATTCGAAAATGAAAATGATATGTGTAATTCAGGCGAGCCACCCTGGACCGCATTTGGACCACCCTTCCATCCAACATTCAAAAACTGGCCTTACTCTTCGCGGACGAGGCTCAAACGACAAATCTAGGTGCACAGGTCGGGCGTCGCACCCTTGTCTGGCCGGGTGATGTTTCAAACCAAGGATAAATTTATTATGTAATTGCAGTTCATTCTCGATCTCGCCTCCCAACCGAACCTGGCGGTGCGTCGCGCTCATCACGACTCAGCTGCGGCACAAACATCCAGGGTCACTCGGATACCGCAAGTGGCGCTCTTTGATCGATCAAGTCTCTCTCCGGAATATGGACCAAGCGAGTCAGTTGATCTTTCAAAATAAACGGCGTGATTTGCTCAGCTTGACACTCTTTATTTAAAGAATTTAAAACGATATTATTTTAATGTTCTAGTTTGGCGCCGGGTTCCGCGTCGAAATTCTTGGCCCTGGCCAGCCAGGCAGACGGCAATGCGTTCACAATGACCTTCATGCAACGAACCACGCTGGCACCGCTCACCACACCCGCCATGGATGCATTTCAGTAATTTTTTTGCAAAAATTTTGGTTTTTGCCAAAAATATTTTGTAAAATGAAAAAAATCCAGACGCCGGTCACTGTATTTCGTCTCCGAAACCGACATGCTGAAAGCGATGCACAACGCACTCTACCACGAAGTGATCGCGTTCCATCAGGTGCTCGAGGGCGACAAATACACGGCGTTGCTGAAGTTTCTGTCCATCCTGAAAGATGTTGGTGTGACTTCTTGGGCCACATTGAGCCGATGTTTCGTCTCAAAGTTTTGTTCGTTTTTCAGTACTTTCCCGTGGCCGATGGCGTGAACACGGCGTTGCTCAGCATCAACAAAGAACAAATGCCGGTTGGAGAACAATTTTTGTTGGTGTTTCTTCATTATTTTGGGAAAATTTATTTTTCTTTTCATTCAGAACCTGGTCAGATCCGTCAGAGCTCGACAAATGTTCGCCGATCTGTATGAATATCTGAAACAGTCGGGTCCATCGCTGAGCACTATTCAATGGAAGGAACAGTTTGAGCGTTTGGAGGTCTGCATCTCCGTTACATCACTCTCAAACATCACACCAATCCACTGAAACGTCACAGGTGCAACATAACAGCCCGTTTCCGTCCAACACCACTCAGTTTCAACATTGCAAGGGCAGTACACCGGCCTTTCGTGGTGTAACCTGTGGCCTGTGGACAACCTTCCACGCAATCACTGTACAGGCGTTTCTCAGCAGTGAGTTCGGTTGGCTGATGTTTCAGTAACTGCACATTCAAATTTATGTTTTTTTCAGACAAGCGCGAAATTATTGTGAATCCATCCAAACCGCTGTTCGCTATCCAACAATGGGTCAAGCACTTCTTCAGCTGCAAAGAGTGCCGGGATCATTTCCTGAACATGACAACTGTTCAGTATCCGATCGATCCGGAAAAGGTATCCACTTGCGAATGGTGCATAATTCGTAGCGGCGCGTAGAAGCACAGCACTCTCACGAGAATGTTTATTCGTTCCTTCATAGATTAGTTTGCAGCATGGTTTTCATGAACGCACTTGTATAATCTCAAACGAATGCTGTGGTCATTGTAGACCTGCATTGGAGTCCCGAAAGGGGCACTATGTGAAAAACTGTGGTAGTAACCCAACCGAAATATACGTATGTGCATACATCAGGTGCGCTACCCATCGCAATCGATCCTATACCTCTGGCAAGCGCACAACATCGTCAACAAACGGTTGCATGAGGACAAAATCACTGAGGATCCGCTGTTTCCGAAAATGCAATTTCCGCCCGCATTTCTGTGCGAGCGATGCCGTCGTGGCGACAGCGGACAATGGTACCAATATCGGGTGTTGAACTATTTGATCGATTACTACACGAATATTCGGCCCGATTCCGATTCGGATAGGGCCCGAACGGCGTTTAGATTCAGAAGGGACTTCTCGGCGTAAATTACCTAGGGGAAAGTGTGTGCATTTTTTCCAATAACAAATTATATCGTGTATATTTCCGTGTAAAATCTGCCTTACAATTGATTTATACAGTGTCTAATCACCATCTAATATCCTCAAACCGCGTGCACAGCCAGTCTACGTGTTGTTTATGTTCACAATTACCGGTATAAACACTAAATATTCGATATATGGAGGACAAAATTCGATCAGATCATCATACCTCTCGTCGGCGACTCACAAACAAAAGCCATTTTATGCAACGCTCGCGCCCACTCAGGGCTGCTGGAGTTGACGACCCAGGCTACATAGATGGGTGCGCTCAAATCTCGGTAAAGGCTGATAGAATTATGGAAATGAAAGCAGGATGCGATTGTTTGAGCTTTGATCCTGACGCGTTTATTTGAACCGCGTTAAGAACTCCTGATCTCGATAAACAATGCCCATTCGAGCACTGATTATATCGTTATTGAACGTCTACAGTCCCCTCAATCGTTATGACTGTTCGGTGTCACAAGTGGACTCCTCCGATTCACTGCTGCCGTCGACGCTGCAGTCCATGTTTACATCGTAAGTACTGTTGAAATGGGAAAAGTCGACGCTCCACGAGTGCGACAATTTGTCGCGATGCACAATGTCGTACAGTCTGAAAGGATGCGGTTGTGTTGATTTTGGACAAAAAAATTATGAACGCTTTGTTGCTAATTATAGCTGGCTTTTTCAAATGTGAATTCTGCAATGTCTTTTTGGTGGCCCGTTTCGACCTGCTCACACAGATGGGCGGGACCCCAGGTTATCGTCAGTGTGAATGCACCAGATGTTTCCAAAAAAACCAAACACGAGCTGGTTTTATGCTCGCGCCAAACATCACTACTTGTGCAACGGCACAATGGCGTTAGCAGAATGGCCCTCACGAGGGGCAGCATTGCGCCAACAACATCAGTATTAGCCAGTCATCGATGAAATGACAGCAGCGATTGAAGAATCAATTTGGATGGCGATTTGACACTGTTCCTTATGTATTTTGACAGAGAAAACAAATAAATACAATATTTCGGCTTAGATTTATGTCGTCAACTCAGATCCTCGACTCACCACAACGGTCATTATATTGTAACCATTGTGCTTACACAGGGCTGCCTGAGTTGACGAACCAGTTTCGACGATTTTAACAACTGGCCAATATTTCGCCCAACCTGCGTCCCCAAAGCAGATCTTTCGGCAAATAGGACATGCGCGATTGAAAGGTCATGCCGGTTGCCTCCACGATTCCCTCGACCGCAACCAGCACTTCAAATTGATCGTGTTGTCTCGGTGCAGCGTTGGTCGATGTGTAGTGATGTTTCAACGGACTATGGCTGTCGATCACGTGACGTACGGTGATTGGCCACAACAACATCACTCGGTCCATGCCGTTGTCGTAGCCCAAGTCCATGTTGAAGTAGCGCACTTGCTCGATCTCTCCTTCCTGAGATCAAAAAAATACAAGAAGGGTAAAAAATGAGTCACATACTGTAGCTACTATCACTGATCAGCTGCAATTTTTGGCAGATTGGCTAACGAGCCTGCACAGGCTCCACACAAACCATGCAAGGTCAGCGGTGTATCAGCCGGGCCTGCGCCTGTGGTGACCTATTAGGCACTGTGTACCTATGTGGTGCCGGCAGGCACAGGCCCCAAGCAGCCAAAAAACTGCAGCTGGTGCTATATGAGTTGTCCAACGTGCTTTTTGGGAGCATGTTTCCACCTGTTTCACAGGTCATCGTCAGTGCGAATGCACCAAATAGCCACTTGACCCCAGGGAACGCCTGCATAATTTTATATCGCGCTTTTTATTATTTTTTATTTTTATTTTATTTTTTTATTTTTATTTTATTTTATTTTTATTTATTTTTAATTTTTATTTTATATGCCCAAAGTTCGTCAGGTGTCCTTGTCCACCCATCAACTCACCTTCGTAACATGTTTGCGCAACAGATAGCACCTCAAATGCGGCTCAACAATCGGATTTCTGGCGTTCATGTCGGCCACACGAAACGTCAACACCAATTTCCCATCCTCCACACAAACGCAGGCTTTGTCGCTGAATCGAATCTGTTTCGAATGGCGTTTCGGGCGGAGGAATTTCGCGAGCACCATGCCCGCCAGGATGGTTTGGAGGAAGACGCCGATGATGGATTGCAGGCAGACGAGACAGATGGTGATTGGACACTCGGTGGTCACGTAGCTGAAAGAACCAAATGATGATATTTTTGATGATGGGCATGATAACAAAACTGCATGTCGCATGTTCAGGACTGATGACATTTTTCATTTCGCTTTTTTCTCTTGCCGATGGGCAAGATAACATGGAAAACGATCACTCCGCGTAGGTTTACAATATCAGCGGGGCTATCACTGACGATGTTCGGGTGCACCAGTCAGTTGGCATGTTGGGAAAAGCTAGTCCCGTTGCCTTGACAGAGAGAAAACGCGAATTTTCGATTTCGCGATAGAAGGCACGGGTTGGCTTAAGGTTTGGCCTAAGCCTAAGCCTAAGCCTAATAGTAAGCCTAAGCCTAAGCCTAAGCCTAAGCCCAAGCCTAAGCCTGAGAAAAAGGGAAGTCAATTTTGAAACGGGACTAGCTTTTCCCAAAATGCAGTCAGTTGTCAATGTAAAACACGTATCTTCACATTGTGTCATTGATCATAAAATATCAAATTCGCAAGAATCACACCGATAACCATATCCGATCGTGTGTTGCGTTTCGACCGAGAACAGAAACGACGATGTAAATCCATCGACACTCTGAATGCACGTGGTCGTGCCATTAGTCGATGTGTCGTACACGGTCACAATCAGCCAGTAGACGTTGGCGAAGAGTAGCCAACTGAGCATGTAGCCCGATAGGAAGATCAGACACACGTACCGCCATTGAAGTTCGAGCAACACGCCGAACCAATCGCTGTAATTATGTATGTAGGCAATTCTGAACCTGTTGTACCCTGATTTAGGAAGGCAGTATGACATCAGTACCTGTAACAAGCAGTGGGTGGGTATTGCTGGGAGACCAGCGAAGCACCATTGACGGGGTTCACCAATCGGGGGCGCTTCACCGATGAATCATTGTTTGCGGTGTTGTTGCACGGGACCACGTGCACCTGAAAGGAAATATCTTTGACAAGCTGATGTTTCATACAAATAACACGAAGTATGACCAAAGTCAGTTAACGAACTTCCTCCATGGACGATTTGCGTGTGGTACGTTGCACGGCACTTGCAATGAGCCCAGCGGTGTGACGGGTGAGGTTCTTCAGCAGGTTACTTCCACCAGCGCGTTCGGTCATGTAGAATTCAAGGTGCACCAGGAAGAAAAACAGTCAGAGTTGAAAGATGAACTTGCTGTTTAACGATGGCTTCCTTCTGCTTGGCGTGGTGACCAGATGAATGGCTGTTTTCCGCCAGCGGGTTTACTATCCGTTTTTGAACCAAGACAAATTGTGAGCTGTTTTCGTGCGGAATTAAGAGTAAAACGGCCGAAAACTATGACGCACGCAACCTCAAAATGGCTCAAAAACTTTACTTGGATGAACTTTGACTTTTTGAAATTGTTTGACTTGATGGGTTTTTTATTATCCGGGCCCGTCGCAGCGATGGAGAATTTTTAACTGTTTTTGAATCGCTGAGTTTTCGACCGCGATTTTTTCATTTTGTGTCACATAAGGGCAAAGTTGAATTATTCCATTGGTGTGCATATATACCTATTGCTGCTGCAATATTTCAGAGGGGCCAGATTATTTATTAGCTGCAATAAAGAATCTGAAACCTTATGCACCTACTCGTTTTCTGGCGGAGCGAGTGTTGAAGTAATGGCAAAAAGCAGCACATTCAACGTGAAAGTGACAAGCACAACAGAGTGCAGCTTTTGAAAATATGTAAAAAAAACGTTGGCAGAAAACGCCTGTTTAAATTTCCCCAACACCAAGACCATATTGGAAGAACTACCCGATGTCACGTTAGTGTAAGATCCTGGCCGAAAAAAGAATAAAACGGAAACTGAACTGCTGCCGTCAATATTTTACCCACTGATGATACTATGGGAGTCGAAAATATGCCGTGGTACTAAATAACATGTCAAAAACCAAATCATGGTGTAACTTTCCGGACGAAAACAGTCTGCTAAAGTTGTGCGACCGACCGACCAAAACTCTGGTTGCGCGTCAGATCGCCACAAATTGCACGACACATAGCGCAGACCAAAGGGTGTAAAAAATCTCAGTACGCTCATTCGCGCACGACGGCGGGCAGTCCAAAAAGAGCATAAGCAAAATGTCATCTGAATCAGAAAGCACAAACAGATGGTACCGCTATAAAAAGTTATGCCACCGCAACCACAAATATCAGACCAATTTGGGTTTATTTCAGAGTACTGTCTGGTGGCGTTTAGCTAGGTATGTATGTACGTACGTAGGTTTACGATTTGGACGAAAATACCCCAACTTGCTGTTTACGTTTCAATTACCGTTTGCAAAAATTGCTCGAACCTCAACACCATAGTGCAGTTTTGCCTGCCAAAAACTTCTGTTCCACCATCTGGGAGGAGTATCACGCAAGGTTGTAAACAGAATTTCGCACATAATATTTGGCCAGCCGACAAAACATAACAGATGTTACCGGCAAGCAAAACACGTGGTGAAAAACCCACAAAAACCGATGACCGACACAGCTGTCGAAGGTAGGTAGATTCTGCACTGCTCAATCTAATGGCTCCCCTATAGCCGAGCTTAATGAACTATTTACCTCACCAAAACGACTTAGGCGGCACTACATTATGTTTGGGAACTCACATCAAAACAATAAAAAGGCGGAACCAAAGGAGCGCATTTTTACCAGTCGTTGTACTTTTATTCGCGACTCATCAAATGAGAAATGGTCGTCGTATCACTAACTAGTAAACACACAAATAGCATCTTTGAGAAGTGAAATCAGGGTTATTTCCTTTCAAAATCAACGTCAGTTGGAAATTGGATATATCTTTGAATAGCAAAAAAAGAAAAAAGATTCCATTTAGCTGCGGCATGATTTGTGACCCATTTCTCTTAGTTAAATTGACAGAAACAAGTTGTAGTTGTAGGTCTGGATAAACCATGCCGCAATCGACAAAGAGCCTATTCCCAACGTCAGCCTGCAATCAAGTATTCATAATCATTCTCTCTCATTGCATCACCTTGTCATATAGGTAAAGAATGCTACAACAATCAGTACCAGCATTGTAACGAGCAGTATCAGGCCGAACCAATAGAGCATTATCAGCCACCAGCAGAAGGTAACGTATCGAATTTGGCATAATTGTAGATTGTATTGATTGGTTGCGGATAAATTCGGCGGTGATTGGTACACAAGCACGCAGCCTGCAAACAGAAGGTTAAGATGAAAAATTTGTGAAAACGTCATCTAAAAATAACAAGAATCCGAGAGCCTGCAAGATTACAGCCAAAAACGCACCAAGTAGGAACCAGATGAACTGCAGTGCAAGTGAGCAGATGTTGAAGATCGGCAGAAAGTCGGTTCGGCAGCTTTTGATTCGGTCGTTGGATAGAATATCGATCTGAAATAACAATAACATTAAAAGATTTTAGAAATATATGACCAAACGTCACGTTGACAGAGGTTATGAGATCAGTGTGAAACATCATCGGGCCTAGTTGGATCATCCAAACATGGATGAGATGAGCCGATACTCCCAAGGGACCAAAATTAAAAAAAACCAATTATATAAGTGTCGATTTCCAAACACACATGTCGAATTCTGTTGAGTTTCGGCAGAAACGCCATTCCGATCATATTGCTCAGCGACTGCAGCATATAGACGGCGCCGAACGCGGCCAGCCAATAACCGAGCGCTTCCGTCCACCACGGAATGGCATCGGAGCGACAAAGCAGCATGTGACAGGCTGCCACCAGCGCCAGGACACAGCCGTAGATGAGCTCGATAACCAGCAGGATAGTGACGAAGTCTGGGAACGTCCGGAATAAAATTGGGCGAAGTTCGCCAGGCCGTGCCATGCTTTGAGATCAGATCGAATCCGTCCACCTCACACGCGTCACACATTCTTTTGAATTGAGGACATATCGAGATTTACTGATACGAAATCTCAACCAGCTTTGTTTGGTCACAATTTTTTGGAGAACATTGATCGAACGTGGCGGCATCGGAAAATCTTGTTTTTTCGACGCGTGTGACCATTAGGCTCGGCCCGGTCCAATCTGACTAAATTCCACCCCCAAAATATGAATGTCAACTGACTTTGTTTCAATTTTTCGTTCGCAAACACATCCGAGCACGTCTGACAGGTGTTGGATCGTTTCAGCAGCCCGAATCGATGCGAGATCTTGTAGCTGAGCGCGTTGCCAAACGGGTGGTGCATCGGGGGGTCTTCGGCTTGTGTCGAGTCTGTCACAATCGAACCGAAGAGAAAATATGCGGCAGACAAAAGCGACGAAAGTGAAAGAAAATTTGGCCAGCGGACACTAATTATTTGAATCAATCATAAATTCGTACCGAAAGCGTCCGAAGTGGTCGCAGTTTGTAGGCGTTGACTTTTGGATGCAGATTCAAACGATTCGTTGGTGTTTTGCGTTTTGGACAGTTGCTCTTCGGAGGAATTCTCTCTGGAGCCGGAGAAAAGTGAGCCAACCAGTGGAAGCGGTATGGAAAACCCGCTGGCGGTCGACGGAACGCTTTTAGCGGGGCTGTTGGCTGAACTTGAGATCGGCGGGTCGGTCGACTGAAAGTGAAACATCACCGGTACTTATTGTTGTGATTTCAAAGAATTAACGCCTGACGTTTTAGCGCAGCGCACAACACACTTTGCTCATACGCTCAGTACTATCAGTATTAAGCATGATTTAGAATGTTACCAACTTCAAAATAGCACCGTTGCACACTGTCATAGTTAGCCACCATGGTTAATTCACAAATTCAAATTTTGCTCCACTTCAACTGATGTTATAAATTTTAGCGGTTTACTCAGATGCAGCACCTGTCAAAGTCAAACTGTTTCAAACCCGTGTAACAACAGTTCTGTTACCTTGGTGCCAGATCCTGAGCTCGTCACCTTTTTCTCATTCATTATTCACTCGCGTGTGTCCTGTTTCTATGATTGATATTGATTGGGCAAAAAATAGATATGGTCTTTGAGCTTTGACAGCAGCAACAGCAACTGCGTTTGGTGGTTGGCAGGTAAAAGGACCTACATGCTGACAACAGGGAGGGAAGGGAATGGGTCGTTTTGGTGTTCGTTGTGTTGATAGATATAGAATGATTGAACGACATTTTGCATTAGCAATGTGGACAACTGAAAATATTAGTGTCACCCGCATGAGAGTGGAGATTTGCATGCTCATGGATCTGGAGTAGTGTCGAAGTCATCACAAAACTATTGTGCATGTCAAATCAGATAATTGCCAGCGTCAATGTGTACATGCCAGCAGTGCTTATATAAACCGTACCAAAGCTCCGAATTTCCCACAGCCAGATGAGGTGGTAACCCAATACGGAAAGACAGTGACAACACGTTTTTTTAACTCTGTCCCTATAGTCTAGTGAGTCTGCACATTCTCTCTCACACGCTCAGCTTAGCATCATGCACTGAACCAAACTAAGCACCGCGCATTTATGTAGGTGCGTGACGTAAGCAAGCACATAGTGTTTTCACGTGTGACACAATAACCAACCAGTTAAAGTTTATGACAAATCCGGCAGGATCGCTTCATCCCACGGGCCGTGAATGGTGCTGAAGTAAACATATGATGTGAATCAGTGTAGTTCCTGGGGGGGAGGGGGTCCCCCTTGGGTACACTATCTCCCCCTCAGGTGGTACACTATCCCCCTATCTTCCCCTCCGGGTACACTATCTCCCCCAATTTTTGCCTAAAATAGGCATTTTTAGGCCTAAAATGGGCATTTTTAGACCAAAAAATGAGCGATTTTCAGGTCAATGTTCTCAAAAGTGGCCAAAATACCCTTTTTCTGAAGAATTTTTTCCAAAAAGGGGCAAAAATAGGTCAAATTTTCTACCTCAAAAAGTGACTTTTTCCTGAATTTGGGTCTCCCCCCTTCCCCCCCTCGGGGGTACACTATCTCCCCCTCCGAAAAAAACGGAGGGTCCGCTATCTCCCCCTCCGGACCAGGAACTACACTGATGTGAATAACAAAATTGCAAAAAGAGACAAATACCCAGAAAAAGGTTTCAAAAAGTAAATGGCCAAACCTTTTCAAAGGTTGCATCAGCACAAGCAGCGCTGGACAGAACAATGTGAGAAACAGCAGCGATCCGAGTATGAGACAGGCGGCCACCGCCGACAATTGCCATACCGCTGCTAGCAAGACAACGGCAAAGAACAACGTCAGAATCGGCAAATTGTCTCGATTTTCAGCAACGAACTGCTTCTTGTTTATTGGGCCCGCGTGCATCATAGCCTTTCGACAGCTCGGCCAAAATGCGAATAATAACAAGGCAGCCGCCAATAGTGTGAAAGCAGCTTCGTTCTCGGATAATCGCGACACGAGACACACGACGGCGAACACTGCGGCGTTGAGAGAGAAGGACGAACTGACACTGGAAAACGAATATTTTCAAATTATTTTTCGCATTTACTTTTATGATTCCATTTCTTTGCTCTGAAAAAACAACCGTCCAAAAACACGTAAACAGTCAACTAACACCGGGGCATCCACGCCATAATCGTGGAAAGCGAGATGTAACACGAACGCAGTGGTCACCATCGCATGTATAGTGTCCGTGCTCACAGTGGCCGTGAGTGTGCGCAACACAGGCGACAGCGCGTAGCCGAAACCAACGAACAACATTAGGGTGAGCAACATAGTCGAGACTGAAACGCGTGAAGAATCGAGCAAGATGTAACCTGGATGCATATATTATCCCGCTGTGAAACATTAATAATGGCGAGTAGAAATGGCAACAAAACCCTGCTTTGCACCTAACGTCCTGAACTTTAGGTGCAAAAACAATTTTTAGGCGCAAATTGGACCTAAAATGTCCACAAAATCCATGCCAACGACGGACCTCGTTTCGCATTTATCGGATGTTCAAAATGAGCGACGAGCGCGACATTAACGCAGGCGACAACGGCCAACAGTGATTGCCAACCGATCAGATTGTCACGAATGCAGACGAACAGCAGAACGTAGAGGAACACCACGCACAGCTGGTGCACCGGATACATCGAACCACGCACGCACTCGGCGAACGTGTACGTTTGCGCGGTCACTGCAAAAGGGGAATGAATAAAGGCACAGTCTGCGCCAAACGGGACGATCTATTTCGTCATACGACATGAAGGTCATCTTCATCTATCATCTGTGAATGACAACCATAGTTTTTTTTTCAAAATTGACTGGGTGCAACTTGCACCTAATATGTCAAATTCTAGGTGCAAATTTGTTTTATGAACAAAGTGTGAAAAATCTAGGTGCAAGTTGCACCTAACCTCCAGTTTTTAGGTGCAATTCTGAAAATTGTCTAAAAAGTGTCTAAAAAAACCTATGATGACAACCCCTAATCCCAAAAATGTGAGCGGCTCGAGTTTTGCCCTGCGGCTTGGCATCAGCGCGGTTTACTTTCAAATTCGATGTGGTTCCTCTACGAACTCTGCTTGTTCATCACCTTACCGTTGGTTTGCAATCTGTGCATAAACTCAGGACCGCTGTAGTTGTCCGGATAGTCCTGTTGTTCGTAGAGTATGCGACGCCATGCTTTTCGAGTTGTTGTCACCTTCGACGGCATTGTGGTGACGTAAACGTATAGATCAGTGTTGTGAATTGGAAGTGCAAATGACTTCGCACAGTAAAACTGGGGCTGTCTGTCCTTGCTTTGTTTCGTGGATTGTGTGTGGAACGCTGAATTTCCTGGGGACTGAAAACAAGTTTTTATTCAGAACACAACTCACGTTGTCCATTTTTTCAAAAAAACTGTACGTGACGCATTGTCGTCTTGTCCACTTGTCGGAAATAAAATCCCCAAAAATTGATCCCGGAGTTTTGGTCAGTCGGGCCGGGCCGAGGTTACAGTGACAAACTAAAAAAACCGCTTTTTTGAAGAAAAAAACGGAAAAAACCCGTATTTTTTGAGTCTGGTAATTTTCGAAAATAAGCATGGGCACAGTACCCAATACCACCCAATACCCAGTACCTGGGATTGGGTTGGGTGTGGTATTGGGTACCCAATACTGACTCAATACCTGGTATTGGTATTGGGTATTGAGTGGCGCGCTTGGTATTGGGTATTGGGTGGGGGCGATTCCATGCAGGCAATACCAAAATGACCCATAAGTTGTCAAATTTTTCTAGTTTTTCCCTCAAATTGATGGTTTCTGATCAGAAATGCCAAAGTCAAAGAAGAAAAGGTGCGTCTGTTTCTTTTTTAGAACTGGAATGGAAACAGAATCTAGACCGCCCCCCCCGCCCAGTTATGGGTGGGCACAATACCCAATACTAATACCACCCAACACCAATACCAGCAATGGTGTAGCTGGGGGGGGGGAGTGGGGGGTCCCCCCCTAGGTACAGTAGGTAGGTTGCCGCCCCTCACCTGGTACAGCAGGTAGGTTGCCGCCCCTCCCCTGGTACAGTAGGTAGGTTGCCGCCCCACCTAACTTTTTACCAAAAACATTCATTTTTGGCTTAAAATTGCATAAAATTAGCATATTTGTCTGCAAAGTGTTTTAGGCCACATTTTCTTCAGTATTTAGACATAAAAAATTTCGGTTTCCAGATGACCCCCCCCCAAGTGGTACGACCCCCCTAGCTCGGCTGGTACCGTAGGTAGGTTGCCGCCAGTGTAGTTCCTGGGGGGGGAGGGGGGCCCCCCTAAGGTACACTAACCGCCGCGACCAAGGTACACTAGTAAACTAACCGCCGCGCCAGGTACACTAACCGCCTCAATTTTTGCCCAAAATAGGCATTTTTAGGCCTAAAATGGGCATTTTTAGGCCCAAAATGGGTGATTTTTAGGTAGATGTTGTCAGAAATCGCCAATATACCCTTTTTATGAAGAATTTTTTCCAAAAAGGGCCAAAAATCGGTCAAATTTTCTACCCCAAAAAGTGACTTTTTCCTGGATTTGGGTCTTCCCCCCCCCCCCTTCCCCCCCCAGGGAGGTACACTAACCGCCGCACGGAAAAAAGGGGTAGGTACACTAACCGCCGCGCCGGACCAGGAACTACACTGGGGTATTGGGTATTGGTCTTAGTTATGGTTTGGTATTGGGTTTTTGGGCTGGTATTGGGTTGGTATTGGGTTAGTATTGGGTTTGGTATTGGTTTGGTATTGGGTTTTGAGTCAGGTTTTGGGTTTGGTATTGGTTTTTTCTGGATTAGTATTGGGTATTGGTTTTGACCCAATACCTGGGCTAACCCAATACCAATACCCAATACCAATACCAGGCCAGCTTCAATACCAATACCCAATACCAGAATTAGACCCAATACCAATACCAAACACTGGTATTGGCATTGGTATTGGGTGGTATTGGGTATTGGGTATACTGGCAGGCGGAAAAAAAACCGGTTTTTTTTCCGAAAAAAAAACCGTTTTTTTTCCGAGACCCGAATACTTTTCCATTTATTTTTCCGTGGGTATCTTTTCGGTTTTTGATCGGAAAAATATCGGTACTTTATCAAATTCAAATTCAAATTTTATCTGCAAGCTTACGCGAAGACCTTCACAAGATCCGGAAAAACCCTTAAATTAAAACAGTGTTAATAACAAAGAATGTGAACATGAATGAAAAAAAACGACAATGGAAACGCACCGGTGAGATTAGACCAATCAAACGAGCCAAACTAGCGCAACCAACACGCAACAACGGCAAATTCAGCAACGGATGACGTTGACGAGAACGAGAATACGATTTTAAATATTGATGATGATCTGAAAGCAGCAACCCAGTGACTGAGGAGCAGTGTAGTTCCTGGGGGGGGGAGGGGGGGTCCCCCCCCCCTAAGGTACACTAACAAGGTACACTAGTACACTAACCGCCGCGCCAGGTACACTAACCGCCTCAATTTTTGCCTAAAATTGGCATTTTTAGGCCTAAAATGGGCATTTTTAGGCCTAAAATGAGTGATTTTTAGGTCAATGATGTCAAAAGTCGCCAAAATACCCTTTTTATGAAGAATTTTTTCCAAAAAGGGCCAAAAATCGGTCAAATTTTCTACCCCAAAAAGTGACTTTTTCCTGGATTTGGGTCTTCCCCCCCCCTTCCCCCCCCAGGGAGGTACACTAACCGCCGCACGGAAAAAAGGGGTAGGTACACTAACCGCCGCGCCGGACCAGGAACTACACTGCTGAGGAGATCAGTCAACGACGGCTGAAAATTTTGAGTTAATGTGGCAAGAAACTACGCCTCGACCACGTGAGTTTAGTTTAGTTTTAAAGGCCGCAATTGAGGCAGCAGAGACGACGCCCTCTGGTAGCCTGTTCCAGAGGTCCACGACACGATAGGCCCAGTACCCGGACAAGTCCGCACCCGCGCCATGGACTCGACACAAACTGTGGGAGTGCCCTCGGGTTGGGCGGCCGGTGTCACGAGATGGAAAGAAGGATTCCTTGGTTACCCCAGGTATGTGACCGTGAATGACCTTGTACACAAGCACAAGATCGTTCACGGTCCGGCGATAAATTAGGGGGTCTAAATTTAGGGCATGCAAACGCTGTTCGTAAGACAGTGTCTGCATGCCAGGTAAATAGTAAGTGAACCGACGTTGAATTTTTTCAACGTTTTTAGCTAAAGTGACATTTTGAGGGGACCAAATGGACATGGAAAATTCCAGTAAAGGGCGGACATAGGCCAAATAAAGTTTTCGGAGGAAGTCGAGATTTCGACTGTGAAAGTTTCGGCGGATGGTCTTCTCCATTCTGCTGGCGTCAGCCACAATTTTACCAATATGTGACTCAAACTTTAAGTTTTGTTGGTCTATTAAGACACCCAAGTCCCGGACATGGGGTGGAGAAATAATCTGCTCATTTATCCCAATTTTTCCAAAAAATTGTAATGCAAAACTGATGAGTTTTTCGATTTCAGTGAAAAATTGGCTCGAGCACAAAAATTAACCGACCCAAAATGGGCCAAAAAGCGTGTAAACCAAGTGTTTTCGACTGACTTCAACACTCTTCAAGACAGTGTTGTTCCTGGGGGCCAGTGTAGTTCCTGGGGGGGGGGGAGGGGGGTCCCCCCCTCGGGTACGCTATCTCCCCCTCGGGTGGTACACTATCCCCCTATCTCCCCCTCCGGGTACACTATCTCCCCCAATTTTTGCCTAAAATGGGCATTTTTAGGCCTAAAATGTGCGATTTTCAGGTCAATCTTCTCAAAAGTCGCCAAAATACCCTTTTTATGAAGATTTTTTTCCAAAAAGGGGCAAAAATAGGTCAAATTTTCAACATCAAAAAGTGACTTTTTCCCGAATTTGGGTCTTCCCCCCCCTTCCCCCCCCTCGGGGGTACACTATCTCCCCCTCCGAAAAAAACGGGGGGTCCGCTATCTCCCCCTCCGGACCAGGAACTACACTGCTGGGGGCTGGGGGGGTGGGAGGGTCCCCCCCTCGGGTACGTCCAGTGTTGGAGGTGGGGGGGGGGGCTGGGGGGGGAAGCCCCCCCCCAGTACAGTAGGTATCCCCCCCTCGCCTGGTACAGTAGGTATCCCCCCCGATGTTTGGCATGGTACAGTAGGTATCCCCCCCGATGGTCACCCCGGTACAGTAGGTATCCCCCCCGATTTTGCCCCAAAAGTGCCAATTTTTGACCAAAATGGCCGAAATTAGTGCAAAATCAGTGGATTTTACCTCAAATTACCCGAAATTCGCGCGCTACGCGCGCAAATACTACGTTTTCACACGATTCCACACATAATAAACACATAAAAAATTTTCACCCCAAAACCTAACCCCCCCAAACCCCCCCCCTAGGTACATAACCCCCCCCAGGCCATCGGCTCTGGTACAGTAGGTATCCCCCCCTCTCCGAGCGCGGTACAGTAGGTATCCCCCCTTCCAGAGTACCTCCAACACTGGGTACGTCTGTTCCCCCTCCATGGTACGCCTGCCCCACTGTTCCCCCTTCGGGTACGTCTGCTGCTGCTCCCCCAATTTTTACCTAAAATAGGCAAATTTTGGCCTAAAATAGGCATTTTTTGGCCTAAAATGGGTGATTTTTAGGTCAATGATGTCAAAAGTCGCCAAAATACCCTTTTTATGGAGAACTTTTTCCGAAAAGGGGCAAAAATGAGCCAAATTTTCGACCTCAAAAAATGACTTTTCTCCAAATCAGTGCTGTGGCTACTTTTGCGGGGCGGGTTATACTTGCGTATTTTTCCGCAAAATATATTTTTGGAAAAAAAACCGTTTTTTTTCCGGAAAAAAAACCGTTTTTTTCCAAATATTTTTCCAATACTTAAGGATACCCATGGTCAGTGTGGTGGCAGGCCAATCGACCCAAGATACCCTAGGGGGGGGGAAGGTTTCGGACTTACTCGAGATACCCCCCAGAGGCTACCCAAGATACCCCTATGGTCCGTCAAAAGGCGAAAAAAGGCCGTTTTTTGCATGCAATTTTACTGCAAAATTGGCCTAAAAATGGGTACTTTTTGACATTTTTGCCGAAAATTGGCCAAAAATATCCATTTTTGGGTGTTTGCGCGCGGAGCGCGCGATTTTTGGGGGTC
This sequence comes from Rhynchonema sp. JSB1_4, assembly GCA_030248065.1. Lineage (NCBI taxonomy): Eukaryota > Metazoa > Nematoda > Chromadorea > Monhysterida > Xyalidae > Rhynchonema > Rhynchonema sp. JSB1_4. Next base: position 117,144 of record JASAMV010003052.1, read on the forward strand.
CCGAGGTCGAAAAACACCTATTTTTGCCTTTGAAAACCATAAATCTACTTACTCGAGATACCCTTTGGGGTCGGCTCGAGATAGATACCCTTCCCCCCCCATCCCCCCCCCTAAGGGTTGACTCGAGATAGATACCCCTTAGGGGGGGGGGAATCCCCCCCCCCCCCCCCCCCCCCCCCAGCCACTACAGTGCCCATGGTCCAAAAACGCCTATTTTGGAGAAAATTTTGTCGGGAAATGGCCTGAAACAGGCTAAAAATGCACTTGGAGTTTAAAAAGTGCTCATTTTGAACTGTTTAGCACCGATTTACATTGGTTTTGACAACATTCTTTCGCAACCTTTGAAAATATTTCGGAAATTTTTGGAAAAACACGTTTTTTTTTCAAAAGTTGCCACATGGAAAAATTTCCGGAATAATAAAAACGTATTTTTCCGGGCCTCGGAAAAAAAACGGTTTTTTTTCGGTTTTTTTTTCGGAAAAAAACGGTTTTTTTCCGGCCCGCAAGTATAGGGCGGGTAGGGTACATAGGTGGAAAAAATCGGGGCGGGTAGGGGGGTAGTGTACCTGGGATCTTGGGGGGGGGAAGATTTTTCGGGGCGGGTAGGGTACAACACAAGTTTTTTCGCGTGCCTGTTTTTATGTACTAAAAAGTACATATATCGCGCGCAGCGCGAAATTTTTTGCACTTTTTAGGGTTTTCGGTCGAAATTTGGGCATTTTTGACCGAAAAATGGGCATTTTGGGGGTAAAAATCAGGGCGGGTAGGGTACCAGGGCGGGGCGGGTAGGAGGGTAGGGTACCAGAGCGGGGCGGGTAGGGGGTAGCGTACCAGGCCGGGGCGGGTAGGGTACCATTGGGGGGGCGGGGGGGGGGGGGGGGAGGGGAAAAAAGAAAAAAAGGGAGGGGAAAAAGAAAAAAAAAGAAAAGAAGAGGAAAAGGGGGGGGAAAAAAAAAAAAAAAAAAAAAACAAAAAGGGAAACACCAACCCCAGGACTCTAAATTAATTTTTTCAATAATTTGCTAAATACAACAGTCACACAATGCTCTCGCATCCCTAACATGTCCGTCAAACAAAGCACACAAGCAGTTACCGTAAAGTTCACAATGACGAAACGAAACATCTTTTTATCGATAGCGAGAATGGTTATCAGAACGATCAGTCTTGCATTTCATCAACGTATGATGCCAGTTAAAGCTGGAAGCTGCACGATTTCCTGATCTACGAGCCTTCAAAATTTTCCAAACCGGTCACCTCTGCTGTAGAATAACCAAGTACATCCGATAACAAAGAGCAACTGCGCCCAATGTCTGAATCACCACCACTGCAGTGGATCATCCCATTTACGCAAACCCTAGATACAGTCTTACCATAGTTTCCTATTGGTTTCCATTAGCTATGTTTTCATGCCAATTCGATTTCGATGTCACACCACTGTTTGCTTTTCGTTTGCGTCGAATTAATGAATGAAATCAAAACAACACTTCCAGAGGTATAGCTTGGTCCTGAACCAAGGCTTGGGCTTAAGCTTGAGCTTAGGCTTAGGAACTCTCCATCAAACAATTAGGTTGAATACACGCGGAGCATATACAGTACATGTAAAACATGCGTAGTAAGTCTTCCTGGGAAACGGCCCTGGGGGAAGGCTCACCACGGAGAGTCCGTTCATCCGCTTTATTTTCAAATCCACAATGAGTCTTCCCTCCCAGAGCCTCCACAGCATGAACTGATAACACTGGTGGTAATGAGGCTTCCATTAACCCGATGTGCGATCGTGAATGATGGTGACATGCTGCGGTCGCGGATCGCAAAAAAATTTGAATTACCGATACGGTAGCTGACTCAAACTGACGCACACGAATCCAACGCAGGAAGACAAATGATCACAAAAGAAAATTAAGAAAACCAAACGCCAAGCCAAACGGGCTTGTTTGTGTTTGCTCTTGCTGATTGCTTTTCTATGAACTGCTTGTTGAGATGTCTATTTTGTTGTTTATGCGTCAGATAAATTTGCCGTCCGTCTGCCCACCGGTTCTGACCGACGACGATGGCGTCATCGAGCCAAACAACGGTCAGCAACGAGCCAAGTTTTGCCGTGATTTGCAGCTTCTTCAACAAGTTTGGCGTGATGCTTGGACTGGAGCCGTTGTCTTTCGCAAAACTGGAGCAGCTTTTGACGTCGACTGACGGTGGCAGAGGTTTGTCTCGTGTTTTCTACCGTAAAAACCACACCTCCGCCGCCCCAGCCCCTGCACTGGCCTAGCCCTACCTTAAAAACCTAAAAGTACCATATTGTCGGAATAGAACCCCCCATTAATTGAACCCCACCCGGCCCAAATGGCTCGGTCGAAATCAAAAATAGAACCCCCCATTCAGTGCTGTGGCTACTTTTGCGGGGCGGGTAGGCGGTAGGGTACATACCTAGGTGGAAAAATCCGGGGCGGGTAGGGGGGTGGTTGTGTACTGGGATCTTGGGGGGGGGAATCCGGTTTGGGGAGAGGGGCGAGGGGGGGGGCAGTGTTGGAGGTGTGGGGGGTTTGTGTGGGTAGCCCCCCTAGTACAGTAGGTATACCCAGTGCAGTACTTGGTCAGGGTGTTGACGATACCGTATTGTCGGAAATAGAACCCGGGGGGTCTATTTTTTCACTGGGGTCATTTTGGGGGGGGTTCAATTTATGGGGGGGGGGGCAATTATTGGGGGGTTATGTTTTTCATTTGGCCCCCCGACGAAAAAAAATCATTGTTAATAATGCCCATAAAAATGACTTGTTTTCGGTATTTTCTAAATTCAACAGCGGCAATTATGCTTAAAAAGCTGTATTCTGTTGTGTACGCGAGCTTAAACAACGTTTGACACAACAACACAGCCCTACTATACCACTAATCTGTGGTACGGTGAAGGTTGGGGGTGGGGTTCTATTAATGGGGGGGGGTCAATTAATGGGGGGGTTCTATTTTTGATTTGGAGCCATTTAGGGGGGGTTCAATTAATGGGGGGTTCTATTTCCGACAATACGGTAGATAGATTGGGACCCGAAATGTGTTGACGATAGATACCGTAAAAACCTAAATACAGCCCCCCCGGAATAGAGCCCCCCCCCGTAATACAGCCCCCCAAAAAGGGGTCAGTGAATTAATAGAGCCCCCCCCCGGAATAGAGCCCCCCCCCTAAGTAACATCCCCTATACTGTAGTGTATTAAGGCGTGCTAGTGGTATACAGGTACATTTATGCCTGTTTGTTGTTCGTTCAGAGCACCTAATCCGCCTCCTCTTGACGCATAGACACGAAGAAATGCGATTACAAGCGAAAAAACATCCTTTCAACCCCCTTTTTAAGGGTTTTTGGGGGGTATTTCTGGGAACAATTTTTCAGGTTCGGGTCAGTGAATTAATAGAGCCCCCCCCGGAATAGAGCCCCCCGGAATAGAGCCCCCCAAAATGGGGTCAGTGAGTTCATAGAGCCCCCCCCTTCTATTTTGGTTTTTACGGTAGAGGCCCCACGTCCGAAATCTGGGGGGGGGGTCGACCCAAACTTGTTGACGATAGATACCGTAAAAACCTAAATAGAAGGGGGGGCTCTATTAACTCACTGACCCCATTTTGGCGGGGCTCTATTACGGGGGGGGGGCTCTATTCCGGGGGGGCCTCTATTAATTCACTGACCCGAACCTGAAAAATTGTTCCCAGAAATACCCCCCAAAACCCTTAAAAAGGGGGTTGAAAGGATGTTTTTTTCGCTTGTAATCGCATTTATTCGTGTCTATTCGTCAATAGGAGGCGTATTATGTGCTCTGAACGAACAACAAACATGCATAAATGTACCTGTATACCACTATCAAGCCTTAATACACTACAGTATAGGGGATGTTACTTAGGGGGGGGGCTCTATTAATTCACTGACCCCTTTTTGGGGGGGGCTGTATTACGGGGGGGCTCTATTCCGGGGGGGGCTGTATTTAGGTTTTTACGGTAGATGGTGGGGGGGTCGCCAAAAATCAAGGTATAGTATAGTGTACTAAGTAGGTAATAATGTGTGAATATTAATGAAAATGTACATCGATGTACTAAATCCGCGCGTAGCGCGCGATTTTTTGCTTGTCTGGGGTAAAAAATACCGATTTTGAGCCATTTTGACTCAAAAATGTCAATTTTGGGTTCGAAATGTGTTGACGATAGATAGATTGTTCCCAGAATTTGTTGACGATAGATAGATTTGCCGATAGTGTTGACGATAGATAGATGAAATCAAAAAGTGTTGACGATAGATAGATGAATTTGGGGGGACCCCCCACCCCCCCCAAGTACTACCCTGGGTATATACTTGCGTATTTTTCCGCAAAATATATTTTTGAAAAAAAACCGTTTTTTTTCGAAAAAAAAACCGTTTTTTTCCAAATATTTTTCCAGTACTTAAGGATACCCATGGTCCAAAAACGCCTATTTTGGAGAAAATTTTGTCGGGAAATGGCCTGAAACATGCTAAAAATGCACTTGGAGATTAAAAAGTGCTCATTTTTGAACTGTTTAGCACCGATTTACATTAGTTTTGACAACATCCTTTCGTAACCCTTGAAAATATTTCGGAAATTTTTGGAAAAAAAACCGTTTTTTTTTCAAAAGTTGCCACTTGGAAAAATTTCCGGAAAAATAAAAACGTATTTTTCCGGGCCTCGGAAAAAAAACGGTTTTTTTCGGTTTTTTTCCGAAAAAAAACGGTTTTTTTTCCGGCCCGCAAGTATACCTGGGTATACCCCTCGCTTGGTACAGTAGGTATCCCCCCCGATGTTCGGCATGGTACAGTAGGTGTCCCCCCTATTTTCACCCCGGTACAGTAGGTATCCCCCAATTTTGCCCCAAAAGTGCCAATTTTTGACCAAAATGGCCAAAATTGGCGCCACAGCACTGCCCCCATTAATTGACCCCCCCATTAATGGAACCCCACCCCCAACCTTCACCGTGCCATAGATTAGTGGTATGGTAAGGCTGTGTTGTTGTGTCAAACGTTGTTCAAGCTTGCGTACACAACAGAAGACAGCTTTTTAAGCATAATTGCCGCTGTTAATGTCAGAAAATACCGAAAACAAGTCATTTTTAGGGGCGTTACTAACTATGATTTTTTTCGTCGGGGGGCCAAATGAAAAATATAAACCCCCCAATAATTGAAATCCGGCCCGATTCCCACTCGTCATCATGGTCACGCTCGGTTCATCATATTTTTTCAGTCGACAAAGAACTGATTGATCTGCACGTTCGTCTGCTGCGAAAAGTGGGACTGAAGGGGGTGCAGACAGAACGTTGGATCAATGGATTGCTCAAGGTTGGAGAGTTGATCTTGTGCGCTGCGTCTTGCGTGGCACAAGTTTTTTTAAATTTGTTGTGCAGTAATTATTATGCAAACAATACCAACATAGCATATTTTAAATCCAGTTCTGTTCGTACGATCCATATTTGGACAAAGAATTCTTTCAATTGGACCGTTTTGGATACGCGCATTCGTCGATGGCGACCAAACTGAAGGTGCTGAAATCGTTGTGCGAGAAACAGTTCGATTACAATCTCAAATTCAAGGACGCGGTTCGTCAGTGATTTTCTATGTGTTTTGTTTTGGTTTATTTTTTATTGTGACGTTTTTTCAGTTTGTTTTATGGCAGGTATAGGTTGTTGCATAGTCCAACCACGAGTTCATGAGACGACTTTTTTTGAAGTTGACTTGTGCAGATCCAATAACGTTCCGGTTCGACGTTGAACCAAAAAGCAGGCAAAATGTTGCTCATTTGCATCATTAATGCAGTTTTGGCTTAATCTTTGAATTCAAGTATTTTCGACCGAAAAAAACCCAAATTGCCACATTCTACGCGTTCGGAAACATTTGGTCCGGAGAAAATTTTCTCTCAAAATTACTCTCTCAGCAAAACTGATGTTTTGAACCGTAAAGTGCCGGGTATCGGGTTCGAAAAAACCGACACCGACATCCCTTTGGCCATACTCCCGAAAGCATTTTTTTCAAGAATCACGAGTTCGACAAGCGTGAAACATTATTTTGTGATTTTCGAGGGGTCGCTGAAGCAAAGAACTGTGCACGGGACCTGGACCAGCTTAACGCCAGCGACAACAAAAGCGACCTTTCGTTTTGAAAACTGCTTGTGACATTTTTGCTGTACTTTTAGTACTCTTTTTTCAGTACCACGATTACCACGGCAATGAATTGGTCTTGGAAATTTATTACTAGTGTTTATCATGTCCAAACATTTTATGGGCCGGTAGGGCTTAGTCCTTCGTTGAAGCATTAGTTGCCAGTTGACCAGCCCGAGGCCGCAGGAACGGCCACTGCTCTGAAAGCCGTTTTGACAGACGCTTCACAATACAGACTTTTATGGACTGAAAAAACATTGTCCAATCCTGCTCGTACTACCAAATAAACGAACGTTTCTGATGGATTGCAGATTCTCACTTCCCTGTTGCCGGCCGATCTCCGACTGCTGCCGGTTGGCATTGACAAGGCCGGACAAGCGTATTGGTATCAACAGGATTCGGATCTGAATGTCAGGATTTATTCGGAGGAACCAGACGATCAATCAGGGGGCACTTGGGAGTTGCGAGTCAGGTGCGGGTCGTTTTGTAATTGTTTTGCAATTTTAGGGGTGTTTTGTTAATAATGACATGTTGTCAATTTTCTCCTTGGCGCTATTCTGTGCCTTCCTTTTTGTCGGCTGATTCCTGCACTATAGCGTGAAAGACTGAAATGAACAAAAGGTTTTGCAAATTTTCTGAAACTGAAGCAGCACGGCGCAAGATTTTGCGATTGGGATTTTAATGTTCTCGATCTAACTGTATGGGATCCGTTTCGTTGACCAGCCAAAATGGATATCATCCCGCAAGATGTAACACTGTCAAGACCTTGAGAATGTTCGGCTAATGGTTGTGTTGTCAAATCATGTCGTCAAATAAAGTCGTCAGACAAACAAAAATACATGAGCCACAAATGAGCGCGAAAATAATACATTGAATTTGACGTCAAGATGTGACGACATAATTTGACGACACTGCCGTGAGCCAAATGTTCTGGCGCGTTAATAAGTTCAGTGTATGATATTCCTACACTTTGTCGTTTAAATATATGCAGGGTTGGACATTGGGAACCCCGAACAACGCTCAAATAAACCCCAAAAATTGCGGCGCCAAAATTAAGAAAAAAACTAATTTTTTTGCAGGAATCGCGAGCAACTATCGAAACTGATCGCAGCGCTCAAAGACGGTAAAACGTCGTCCGAGGAGATGGCGGAGGACGAAGCTCAACTAAAAGAACTCTATGACAACGGAGAGGAACCGGAACCAGGCACGAAACAGGAACCGGAACTTGATAAACCGGACCAAGACAAGCAGGTCAAAATCGAAGAGCACCGGCCGGAGACCAGCAGCAAATCCGACGACGAGAAAGGGGAAGAAAAATTGACGAATGGAATTGAGAAATCGGAGCCCGAACCGACCAAGACGGAGGCGGACGATAAACCTACAGAATTGACTTCGAAAGATGAAATCAAAACTGAGAAACCTGATGAAACCGAGACTACGAACGAGTCCGAATCAAATGAGCCCAATTCCAGTGCTGTGAAAGATCAACCATCGACGGCTGCCGAAGCTGACGCCTGTGAACAATCAATCAGCACGAAAGATCGGGACAATAAAGACGGAGATGACAGTGAAAAATCAGGTAAACCGACAGAAAATGGGATGTCGACTTCGACAGGTGAAGAAAACCAAGAGAAAGCGGAAGAGAAAGAGAAAAGGGAGGAGGAAGAGCCGAAAATCAATGCCCGAACCAAGCGTGGCACCTTTCTTGACATTCATCAGGAAACAAAACCGGAACCGGTTAGTTTATGATTGATGTTGATATTTTGACAACTCTTTGTGTCGGTTTCTTTGTTCGTGCTTAATCTGAGGCTGGGATGGCGAAGTCGAGACCAACGGAAATAACTCACTTTTGCCCCTAACAAACCACAGCCAGAAATGTTTTCCTGTCTTTATTATACAAATTACCGCAAGAAATTTTTCGATCTTGTAGCCGTTGTAAGAACTATAGTGAATAGCAACAGTGTTACAAGCAACAACTATTGTAGAAACAATTGTACAAGCAACAACAAAAAAATAAACCAGTGTTTGTCAACCTGCCATGCCAAACGCTTACCTCATTTTGATTCCACAAATCTTTTATCAAAAAAAATTCAGAAAAAGAAACGCGGCCGAGCAGCAACGGCGATGGACAAGAACACGAAAGAAAGAAAAGCCCAATTGGTGGAGGAAGCGAAAATCCAATCGGATGACATGGGCCGAAGCGATGATTCAATGCAGGAAATCCCCGATGATCTCAAGCCCTTTGTGAGTGTTTTTGTTTGCTTCCTCTTTTGTGAGCGTGTTGTGTCGGAACGCCTGCGTTTGTTGTTCTGTGAGCCTCTGTGTGTGTGTATGAATATGTATGACAACTGTGCCCCACCCATCCCACCACCACCACCGTTGGTCCATGCCAACTTTTGGCGAACCAAACCGAGTCATGAAATTTTATCTTATCGCATTGTTATTATTTTATTTTATTTTTATCGCATCTTATTTTATTTTATCGCATTGTCCCGAAAAAACTGCCAAGACATAACTTTTGGGATTCATAGTTCACTAATTTGGTGATTTGGCCATCCATCGAAGGTGATCGGTGGTTAATTCAGTGGCAAACCAGCCACAAATTGAGCGCCAATCACATAACTTTGAGGCTGGACTGTATTATTTCGTTTTCTCACTTGCAGATCGAGCGCCGCATAATGCCACGTCGCAGCTGTCGCGAGGCTGCCTTGGCCAAACAGGCAGCGGCTGCTGGTTCGAAAACACCGTCGCCGCAGAAGAACAAGTTAGCAAATGTTGTCGCTGAAGAGAAAAAGTCGAAAAAGCAGCCGCCGTCTGAGACGAAAAATGCGGCCACGACAAGTAGTGATAATGCGGCGGACGAAGACGAAGTGGGTGATGATTTGTTTGCTCCTTGTTTTTGTATTATCGTTGTTGTTCGGTTTTGCTTTTGTTTGATCAACATCAAGCTTGGCAATTGGATAGGACTTGCCTTGTTCAGCATGACAAATCAAATCTTGATATAGAGCCATCGAGAATTAAAACAAGTCACGTAGAACCCAATGCCAGACTACAAATTGCCACAACATTGTGATCTCTTAATTTTCTCTTCCACTGAATTCACAGAATTCTTCAAGTCAAGCGTCGGAGTCGGAGGAGGAGGAGGATGGCAGAGATGATGAAGACGACAGTGACGAACTTGCGACGGACGATGACTTTGTACCACTCGCTGAGCTGCGACGACGCGCTGCTGGTGGGGGTGCAGTAGCGGATTCAGCTTTTGGCCAAAGGGGGGCCTGGCCAATTTCAAATTTTTGTCTGGGGCTTGTTCAGAATTTAACGCTTTTTACACCAATGTATTACACAAAATGTGACAATGCGCGCGAAATCTTGGCACTTTGCGAAGCGCGCGACTCTTGGTCTTTTGTGGTGTACCAGAGTGAGAATCCTTCAATTTTGGGGTTCATTTTCCTTCTTATTTCCGAAACGTTGTCCCCCTTAAGGAGCAGAAATACATTCATCAAAGAAATATAAAGCCTGGTTTTTGCAATGCAAACTAATCGCTGTTGGCTGCGGATGCGAAACGAAAGATTCATGCATGAAAAACAAGAAAAAATGTTTCGCGAGTTTCATAAATTGGTCGGTGTTTTGTTCCAAGCGATTTCATTTCTTTATCCGGTGAAACTGAATGTATAATATAGTAAATTTCCAAATTCACTGCCGCACAGTAAAGCACGCCCCATAGTTAATGTCAGGTTCTAAACCCGAAAATCGACTTGTGAAACATTCAGACAGCTAACACACACGCAGCTTGCCAGCCAGCCAGGCAGCTGCGCATAATGTTTCAGAACCACGCGTGGTTAGCGTTCGGGTTTATAACTTGACATTAACTATGGGTCGTATTTTACTGTGCGGCAGCGAATTTGGAAATCTACTATACCACACACAAAAAGGTAATAATAACGTGAAATGACAGAAAATGTTTCGAACGTGTCATAGATTGATGGCACGATTTCAGAAATCAATGACTCTAGTGTTTCCAGATGCCAACAAAGACAAATCGTAAACATTCCAGAATCAAACCCCAGCCAACCTGTGTTTCAGGTCAGCCAGGCAAACGTCGCCGGCGACGGATGAAGGCGCGTGATCTCGAATCAGAACTGGACAGTGATTTTGATGCCGATGCGCCGTTGGTGAAACCGAAAGAACGCAAATTGGCCACCGAACAAACGTTGTGTCAGAAATGCAATGGGTCGAACAACTGGGAAGTGGTGAGTCGGTTGGGCAGGTTGTTTTTGACATGATGTTTTTTCAGTTGATTGATGCCACAAAATCAGTCGAGAAGATCTGTTTGAACGTGCAGTGTTAATTGGTCACTTTTTGTAGGAACCCTCTTAGAATAGTTAAGTGTCGACAAGTTTTGGGGCGATACTTGGCCGACCTCCTAATTACCACACTATGTAGCGAATATTCCTGATCAAGACCGGAAAAGACAGCCATTGACGGTTTATAACAAGAGTGGGCTGTACAAGAATGATTGAAATCCCTCATTCACCAAGAAGTGAACAAATCAATGTTTCTACTTTATTCCAGCTTCTGTTGTGTGACCGATGCGATGATGCCTGGCATACTTGGTGCCTACACCCGCAATTGTGGTGGGCTTTGGTTTTTTTTGTTTATTTCCATTGAAAAGTGAATTGATTTTCTCTTTTTTATATCAAATGTTCAAAAGTAACGTTTCTTTAAATTCAGGTACGTTCCCGACGACGATTGGTTCTGTCCGAAATGTCAGCACGAAATGTTGGTCGACAAACTCACGCAAGCACTTCAAGCACTGGATGAGGCAATCGCGAAACGATCGGTCGAGGAGAAAAAGTTGGAATTGTTTTGATGAACGAATTTTTATTATCCGAATGTTGAAATGTCTATCACTTGAAAATATCTGCAGAAGCTCGCTTCGATTATTTTTCGATGATTTTTCACGGCGTGGTTGTCAACTGGAAATACTTTCGGCCAGTTTTGTTGAAGGCATTGAATTGATCGGATTCTCTGTTGAATTTGTGACTGTGGCGAAACATTTTCTTGCGGCTCTGTCGGGTTATTGCTTGCCTTTGACGACATGTTAGCGATATTTCTAAATCCTACATCACAGGAACTGGCCGAAAAGTATTGCGTTGTTGACAAATTTCCAGCGCAATAAAATAAACTAATTGTTTTCAAAAAATATACAATCAACAAATTGCAGACGTCGAACGGCGGCGGACCGAATGAAGCGCGAGTTGGAGTACATCGGCATCAGTCTCAACAACATCATACCGGTGGCGGAACGCAATGGCGACAACGACGAGCAGCGACAAGGGGGCTCGTCGGAGGAGGAGGAGGAGCAGACTGACAGTGAGGAGGAGGAGAGACGAAGGTTGAGGAGGAAGAGGAAGAAGGTTTGTTGTGCTCGGCTTGGGGAGCTTATAGCTGTATGTAACTGACGATGGAGTGATGCGCCCTCCGCTAGGGGAAATATGTGCGGAACACCAATTGCACTAATTTCGTTTTGCTTGCGCCATTGATGATTTACGAATATGTAACTTTTTACGCAATGATTTTCATCTTGGAACAAAATTGGGAGCAAAACAGTAGCAGATTGTAACGGCAAGAATTTCACACGACATCATCAGTCTCCGCTGTGTTGTAGTTTCACCAGGATACGTACTGTACATGGAGGGTCACTAATGGAGAGCAACATCAAAATTATGTTACATTCTTGTGGTATCAGACCACCAGACGTAAAACGAAAACTAATCATTCAGAGACGCGAAGTATCGCCAGTTGTGCCAATAGCGCTGAGTCGAACCCGTCGCAGCCGTAAACAGGTCGACTACAACTTTTCGAATTATGATGAAATGGTGAAGGAAGCAATTGAGGATATAGAGGAAGCGCCGAGCAGGGAGAAACATGCCAGTCAGTTTGGGATTGGAATTATTTTTGTAGATTTTTGTGTTATTTTTAGTTTGGTGTTGGTCAAATAACGCTCTGTTTGTGGTGCATTCTCACTGATGATGACCTGGTGCGCCGTGTGTCTGTGCGTGAAGCGCTTTCTCGTTTTCTTTGTTGTGCCTATCGCCATCATGTTGCTTCCAGCAACGGTCAAACAGCCGATTCAAGGGAACACATTACAAACCACATTGTTTTGCAAAGAAAACTAAAACTGCAGATGTTGTGCGTCCGACGGGCGGTCTCGGCCGAGGCAAGGACATGGCGACCATCTTGGCCGCCAACGAAAAGAATGAGAAACAACGCGAACGTGGATCCACGGATGACACTAGTTAGTTAGGGGTGGTTTTTGGTTTTTTCTTGAAACCGATTGTTTCTTTCTTTTCTTTCTTCCGATTGTTTTGTTCGTTATCACAAAGGGTGTAGGCGGAACTGACGAAACATTTTCCTATGATATCTGCCCAGTTTTTGTCTCACTACGTCACTCGAATGACTGGGGTTTACATTCAACTTTGTGAAGTTAAATTTTTATTATAGTTGTAATTTTTCCGGGAAAAAAGTTTTTTCGAGCCAAGTTTGTGCCCCGGTTTGAATGGTGTGTATTTGGCGCATTATGCGCTAAGGATGGTGTACGAAAGGTAATCCTTTTGAGAAAGCGCGCATAAAAGCCATAAATGTATTGAAGTTAGAATCATGTTTCATAATTTATCAGAAATCCGATCCATTTTCCGTCTTATTACCACGTTTGACCCTGGCCCTGATGTTTTCTTGAGAGATTTCTATTACAGTATTTCGATTAGCTGACGATCGGTATTTCCAGCGCGAACAAGAACAACACCATAAATGAAACGGTGGAAACATTTTTGGTCTCGCCTCGTAATTTTCTGAAAATAATTTCTTTTCCTTTCTAAATAATTTTTCTTCACCATGTTAGTCTCACATGGCTTTTGTGCTATTCGACTGACGAGCAGGGGGAATACCGATGGTCTCGAATACCCTGCGACACCCAGGCGTAGATAGGATCTGAAAAATGTTTTCTGTCAAATTGTTTCGAAATAATTTGAATTCAATTTTAGTTTTTTCTGGTTTCAAATGCGCTTCTTTCACGCTCTGTCTCCTTGTTTGATTACCACGTCGCGTTTCGACAAATTCTCTCCAACGAGCCAAATAATAAGTTGTCTTTGACCCAACAACCTGATCGGACTGTGCTTGCCAAGTGTCACGATAATTGTTTTCAGATTTCTTGAAACACGATCGTTGTCTTCGTAACAAACAAAATCCGACAGTGAGACCAACGAAGGACTGGCTATAAGTGATTGTTCGTATTGCAGCCGAAGGTTCTGGTCCAGAGCAACGCCTGGCCGGCAGCGGGGCGCGACCGACTTTGCAGTCACAATTGAAGAAATCGAAGCCGAAGTTGACAGACTTGGATGTGGACAATCAGACCGAGTCTGACACCGATGACTATCAGGCATCAAGGTTAATGTTTTGCATTCAGAAGTGAGTACTTGTGTGCCGAGGATCTTTTGATCACTTTTATGAACGTGATAGAAAGAGACTTTGGCACTAATTTAGAGGAAAATTGCGCCACACATATAAATTTTTAGCTTGGTATTGAATTCTAAAACTGAGAGATTCCTATTTCCTTTGGCACCAATTTTCTTGTGCTGTTGGGCAAGAAGTGTGAAAAAAGCGAGCAAAGTCCGAACTAGTACTGATCTGCGGTAAGGCTCAAACTACAGTTTTTCTCTTATGTTTCACGCCCTAATGACGTCCACTCTCAAGAGTTCAATCAGGATTCTCGGTCGTCTTTACCCTCTCAAAAAAAACCGGCACATTAAGAATCCCTTAATAAAAATCTGTGACCGTCAACGCGCTGTTTCATTTATCCGTTAATTATCAGAATACATAGACAGATTTTGTCCAAAAACACCAATGCACAATGTTGTTGCAGTGGTTCAGCGTCGTACGTCGACCAGGAGGACGAGCAAAGTGAGAGCGACGACGACAGCGAATGGTGCAGCGACGCGTCTGATCTGCCGAAAAGGCGATCGCGTCGAGTCGCCGCCAGACAGAGGAGGGCCGATCGGGCGTTTGTCGCTAATGATGACTCCGAGAGTGAATATGAACCGCCGCAGTGAGTTGAGCGAATTTGAGTTGATTTTGGTTTGTCGCGATGAAGACGCCCGCCGATCGCTCACTGCCTTATTTCATTGAATATAATATTGTTGGTCACGAAACATTTTGGATGTGCGCGCGCGCGCCGGACCGATTTTTTTGCACGTTTCAAAATGTTTCGTGACCGGCAATTATAGTCAGCAAGGTCAGGCAAGCCGTGATAGCCTGTACCTCATTACATGACTCAAAAATTACTAACAGAAAACAAAACTCTTGACTTGCGCAAATAATGTGCATGACATCTTTCTTGTTGTCATCATTTGTAAGCTTGCGGTCTGAAATCAAATTTTTCAACCCCTAGCCTCATGCCTTGCGTGTTTTTTGTCAACGCAAAGAGTGCATATTGCCAAATCTGTAGTCCTATTTATTTGCCTGCTATTATTGTTTTGTCATCAGGGATACCAACGTTCTCACACCACACAGGAAGACTGCTTGTAAAGACACGTTTAGAACACTGTGTGGGAACGGTGGGGCGCCCAAAGTATAAGAAAAAAGAATCCTCTAGTTGTTACTACAATTTCTTTTTTATAATTTTATTCGCCTCAATCCAGATCCCTACGTCGCTCCACCACTAAACGTCGCCGTCGTGGCAGGGGAGGATCATCTGAATCATCGGAAGACTCTCTGGTCGCTCAGGCACGTGCGGGCAAGAAACGCGCGAAAAGGGGAAGACGGGGAAGCAGTGACGAGGAGACAGAGTCCGATCAAGAGTACTCGCCGACAAAGCGGAGGACTGCCGCCACTGCGAGTGCTACTGGGAGGTTGGGGCTGGCTAATTCTTGGATTGTTTGAATTTGCCTTTTGGAGCTCTTGTAAAACATCGGCTGGCTGGATTGTTGCCTGTTACATACATGACCACACAACTACCCGAGCTCAGGCTGGTGCCGCCAGATGAATCAACTTTTTTTAAAATAATCTTGGTTTGGTTGACTGTTGTTTATGGAATGGTATTGCAATTGTTTTTTATTGTTTTTAGTTTGGCGTCGGGCTTGTTCCCCAGCGCAATTGCAAAATCACACCAGATATTCACAGAGTTAATAAAACATTTCATTCCCAGGATGATATGAAACAAACAGAGAGTGGTGGTTGTGGAATTTTATACCAACATATTATTTTTTATTAATATATAGATAATTTTTGTCTTAATCCATTGCTAGATACGGCGCCCGACGCCGTCGCCAGGTTGACTATCGCAAAATCGAAGGCAGCAGCGACTCGGAGGAGGATGAACAAGTGAAACAGAAGAAAAAAGTGAGTGTTTTTTGTTGTTTCTTGTCAAGTATATAGATTTCGTATCGCTCGTGTACAATCCCTTTTCGCGGACGAAATGAATATGGTATCCTTCTTCGCACGTGGTTATGTCACGTGGGATTTTTTGATTGGTCAGCAGAACAATGTCCGGCGTCTACATGACAGAGTGACGCAGTTTCACTGACAAATAATGCCCCAACGAAATGTGGTTTTGCCTATCCGCAGCCTGACCGTCCTCATGATTGTCTTGATTTGATAACCGCCTCATCCTGCCTTTCTGAATCAGGCTAATGAACGTCCACGCGGTGCACTGAGCAGACAACGAGCTGCAATCCAGGACAGTGAAGAGTCGGCATCGGGCAAGGACGAGTACGTGCCGGATGAGGAGGAGGAGGAGAATGAGAGTGAAGGTTGGTGGGATTGAGGTGTTTTTTTGGTTGAAACCACAAGATAATCTCACATCAATAAGGTCACAGGCAATTGTGACCATACAGACTGTAGTTTATCGAATTTATTTTTTCGATGTCGTTAGTACTGATTATAAATTCACAAAATTCAAGATCACAAAATTCATGTGCGTATAACTGGAATTTCCGAAACATTTCAGGCTCGGCCGAATCCGACGCAGGGAAATCAAAGAACAAATCCAAAACGAAAATCGAGTCCAGTTCTGAGGAGGACGATGAAAAGGCACGGAAAGATGAAGCGGAGGAGCAGGAAAATGAGAAAGAAGAGAAGATGGACGAAGATAAGGAACAGGAAATGTCGGACGGAGACCAGGAGCCGGCCACATTGGTGAAAGTCGAGAAAGCAGTGCCGGAATGTGTGAAAGAGTCAACGGAAGAATCGAAAGCTGAGGAAAACCCAAACTCGGTACCCGAACCGTCTACTACTGCTGCTACTTCAGTGCCAAATGAAACATCAGCAGAGCAGCAGCCCACAACATCAGTAGTTATGACCAATGCGCAACCCCCCTCGCAACACAATGTGGCGGCCTTGTTGAACAATAATGCCCCAACGACAACAACAGCAACACAGGGGGTACCCCCACCCCTGGCTCAAATCCCGGGTCCGACTCCGCACCCCCTGCTGGCAATGTCATCCGTGATTCAACGTGTGCCCCAGCCCGCCCAACTACAGCCCATGTACGCCATGCCCCCGGCCACGTGCTACCCAGGCACCATACCCTACGGAGCGGTGCCTCAGGGTTACCCCATGCCATACGCGGTTCCGCCCGGCTATCCAAGTCCAGCAGGTGGCCCGATCGCTCCTCAGTTTGTGAGCATGACACCGATGATGCCGGCTGCACCGTTTCCATCAGGGGGCGCACCCCCACCCGGGGGGCCAGGCTTCATGACCCTGCCTCCTGTGACCGCCGTGCCCCCAACTGGGCAGGGGGATGAAGGACTCGGCAATGTACTGTCAACAGCCATGCAAGATAATGAGTACAATTAGGTTTGGGCTCAGACTTTGAATGATCCCTGATTGTGAGTAGGCTGCAGTCAAATCTTGACATGGTGAACAGAGCCGAAAACTACTATTTTTTGTTCACCCCGGAGAATGCCAAATATGTGAGTCAAATCAGTCTGTAAGGGAGGTTCACTGTGTGGAGGTTTGATTAGCACACGCTCATGTGCTGTTCTCGTTCTCGTTATTATATGGGTAATTATCCAACTTTGCTGCTAACGATGTACTTTTTGGCTCTACTTTGATCTGAACTGCGTGTTTACAATGAGTTTGTCTTGTTGTCGTTTTTTCTGTAATTTATTTGTGTTATTCCGCATCGTTTCTTTATTATTTTTTACTTTATAATGTCGTTATACTTGCACCGCATCCCACCCGTATAGTTTTGTGATAGGAATCAGTCGCTTTTTTATTACGATTCATTTTTACACGAGCGAGCTCTGCACTAAAGTCATGCTAATCGTTCTTTTTACAGTGCTATGTTCTTGTTTTTTTGTTCGCATCGTGTAATACGTGTTTATTTTGTTTCGTCTGTCGTATATTCGGTTCGTGCGTCTCTTTGGATCAATATTCATGTGTTTGCTCTGCTTTATTCACGCAATGTTTTTGTGGTTTCTCTTGTCTGTTTCGTTTGTTCTCGTTCAACAATGTTTTATTTGAATCAAGCCAGCTTACTATACTCGTTGCCAATCATTTCAACATGATAAAAAACTGTTTTGTGCATTCTCATGGCTGTGCTAAGTTTTATTCACATTTCGAAGCGTTTGTAAATCGCCCGCGTATTTATCAGATTGTTACAAAAAGAAGTTTTTTTTAGTTTTTAATGACTTATTTACAGCGCCATGTCACATACGGGTCTGCAGTGGCCGTTCAAAACGCAACGGCCAGAGAAGTTACCACCGAAACTGGTCAAAGTCAGCGACGTTAGTTCAGTATTCACTCAGTTACATTTGGTCGATGTTTATTAGTCTCATTACTTTTGTGTTTCAATGCAAAGCAAATTGCTGTATTATAAGTTTGTCAGCTGACGTGCCGTGCTCACTGGTTGGTCCTTGGACCTTCGTTTGCGCCTGTTGCAAACCATCGGTGCACCAGGTCATCGTCAGTGCAAACGCACCAGATGGCCACTGAACACAAGCTGGTTTGATACTCGCGTGAAGCCACTACGGTGGCACAAAGTATAGGCCATCATATCCTGGCCCTCATGCACAGACAACACGCACACACGTTGGATGTGATGCAAGTTTTTTTGCCGCTAATGGTAGTTCACTGGGCCACAAAAATTTTTGAATGAGCCACTAGATTTTTGGCAAATGAGCCGGTCATAAAACGCCCATTTAAAAAAACAACCCTGATGTGCTGCCATGACTCATTGGACGGGCTGTATCCACGCGGTTATAGTTCCCAGTCCTGGTTGATGTTTCAACAGCCGCTACAAAGCCCTCACCTGCTTGCAGCTGCCCCTGTATCCGTCTTCCAACCAAGATGTGAGTCAATTTCGATTTGTCGAAGATGACCCGTTACCAGGGGAGGAGACAATCTCGGCTGTCAGGCAAACCGTGCAGGATGTGGTCAATGCTGTTGCTGTTAGTTGGGGGCAGGGGGCTCAAGTTGGAAATATTGGCCGCCCGATATCAAACTTGCTCATCTGGTCGGTCTTGTCTTGGTCGCGAAGAGTGCGCACGAAGTTGGTAGTGGGCCTACGAATGCGGTAGACCAGCGCATTTGGAACGCAGCCTCTTGCTCCGGCTTTATTTTGATTTTTTGGGCATATGTTCTTTCTTGAGCTCTTTGTGATGCTGATTGAGAGGAGTAAACATCCTTGGAGATTTCTAGCGCTTGATATCCTATCTGCTGAAACATTTCAAATGTTAGGCCATGTTTGTGAGACTGATTTTGGTGCAGTCGGTTTGACTGAGAAATAAAAAAAATTTAACGTGGTCCATCATGCTGGACTGGACTATTACAACAGGTTTTCCTTTGTGGGTTTTGAAAGACATCGCAGCATTGCTTTCGTGCTGGTTTCATGCTTGCGATGCAATAATTATAATGATAAAAGGAGTGTGTAGCAGTGTTTCATTTAGTTAATAATAATGCTAATAATAATAATAATAATGATAATAATAATTAATAGTGCATTGCCTTTCATTGCAGAATTTCAGCATTGAAATGTTTGGGTTGGTGGTATAAAGTTAAATTCGAACAAAACACAAATCTGGGTATTATTCGTTTCAGGAAAAACTAGGTCTGGCCAAGAAATCGGTGGATTCAGCGAGCAGCAGCGTGTCGGCTGTTCGCAAACATTATCGAGACGACAGCACTGCGCTGGTGAAGGCATCGGCCATTACTGTCGGTGGAATGAGTGGATTCATGTTGGCCTACTTGAAAAAAGGTGCGTTTTTGGTTTTGTTAGTTGTTTTTGCTTGATTTAATCTCAGTTGCGTGTTTATGAATGTGGAATTGGCTCTCCGTATCTGCTTTTTGGGGTACCGATTAGGAGGGCTTTGCCAAACGTACAAAGAATTTTTTCTGAAAACTTTCCCCAATAAGCCCCCAGTCTGCAGTGACGTAGACACAGCATAGGCTTGTGATAATGTGCTTTTCTTTTTCAAAGTCTGGAAACAAATACAAAGCAAACCCCAATGAACCTGTTCAGAATTCGCTAATAGCAATTTTATTAGTTTGTGTCACCAACCTACAATTCCATTTCCAGGTGGTTTCCTGCGTCGCAGTGTCTACACGGGCGTGGGGGCACTGACGATGGCCGCCTTCTGTTACCCTCACGAAGCGGTTGATGTTTCACGCACGGGATATAGAAAGGCGCATGCTAAATGGATGGAGTTCTACAGTCGTAAGTCACTATGTCGAATTGTTTTCATGTTGTGTCAGTGAAGTGTGGCATAGCTCCTTTACGTGTCTTTTACGACTCTTCTCGAGGATCGAAAATTGAGTTGTCTCTGATTTCCCATTTTGACGCTTAATTTGGCCCGTTACCAGAGCATATGATCTTGCTGTTCCATTGAGATCGGCCGGATACGATCCCCAAATTGAACACCTGCCATAATTAAAAGTTGCTTAGATGTTGGAAAAAGCCAATAATTCTTTTCAGCGCCCAATCCCCCAAACAGCACAGTGACCGGTGTGATAACGTCGGACAAACACGACGCTGATATGTACACCACACGGACACCAGCCACTAGTTGACATGATTATATTGATTAATTTATCAATGTGTAGATATAATTATTGTTTCGACTTTAGTTGTTCGATTCGTGCTGTTTTCAATCGCGAATATATCCAGATCTGGATTTAGTTATGTAGCTGTTCAGAATACGAACGGTTTTATTGTACACGCTCTCTCCATTGTGTAGAGTGGTATGCTGTCATACGATGTGGTGATACCTGCCTCCTGTCCTGTTCCACACCAAACTTTTGCCATTTTCCACCGAAATTTATAGAAGAACCTATTCCAGAGGATAAAACGTTGATCAGTTTTCAGCCTGTACCATTCATATCTGCCTACTACGCGTAACAAAATTAAGCTCGACCTATTTTACTGAAACATCAGCCAACTAGACATCCAGAGCGTCGATGGCTCTCTTCATAGTCTGCACCAGCCTCCAAACATCATCGAAACTATTGTACAAATGGATAGGGGCCAGACGCAGCACGTTCGGATGGCGTTTGTCCAACTGAAGTGTGGATCGGTGCATGAAACATTCTTTGCAGTTAACCCATCAAGTGAACTCTCCCCAATTAAATCATGTCATGCGATCTTTTCACGGATGCTGTACATCCGCGGATTATTCGTAAAATTTTCTCTGGGCTTTGTGATATGGGGCTCGAGCACTACTAAGTTCGAGCAGCGTTGGAAGCAGTTGTTTACTGGTTTTCGATAAGCAGTTTTTACGCTGGTCACAATTTTTAGTTCGTGAACTGCAACACGGGTAACGCGACGCAAAACTCCACCTCCATCCCCACTGATACAGTGTGCCAAAAAGTTGGATGGCCCAAAACGCAGCCGGTGCGGGTGGTCGTCAAAAAACTTCCGAGCTCGGAGGAATAATCTGAATGCTTTCAGAGGCCCACTCACCGCGACACCCCTCGCCACCAGTTGTTTGTACATTTGTTCAATGGGCAGATTGAACATCACTGACAGTTGACATCCGCGCTCCTCTGGGTTGGCCGGTGTGAGGATCTTGCAGTTCACTTTTTGATCGGCACCGAAATTTGTGCTGAGCAAAAATTCGAGATATGCGGTGAGTAGGAGCGATTTTTGACGCAGCTGCGACATTGTGGTTTGACCGAATACGTCTAGACTGGCTTGCATGGCGCAAACCAGCAGGATGGATGGATTGGAGATACGGTAGCCTTGCGCCCCCGGGCTCAGGTCCAGTTCTGAAATGGAATATTCGACAGCGAATAATTCAATTCAATAGTAGTCCAACAGAATTCAAAAAAATAAGTTTCAAACTGCAATTGTCAACTGCACATAAATAAATTTATGACACACAACTCACTGTTGTCCATTCGGAATCGTGTCTTATGATCATGCGACCACCAGCCCAGCAGTTTCGGGTAGTCGTTGTGCGCGTGACGTTGGTGAACAAATGCGCCCGCTATGCCACCGGCGCCTGCAATTATATTTGATGACAGCGTTCTTATTTTTGTTTTCGCTTTTGTGTTTGGAGTGACTGTGAACCAAACAAAAACAAAATTAGCAATTTTGTTGACTGCGCTTGAAATACAAGTGGACCTGGTGTAACATTTTCTGTTGTCAATGTTGGTTGGTGAGTTAGACCTTGGCCCAAACACTGGCAGAGCTCGCGAACAGTTTCTGTTGTAGACATAATAAAGCGTCGTTTAAAATTGCAAAAAACACGGTCATTTGCCAGACGAACAATAACAACGCGGTCATCAGGTGTGTCCCTAACTTTACGGTGGGTGCTCTGAGTGATCGCAATTTCCTTGTTTGAACTGCAGTTTGAAAAAAGATCGACAAAAAATGTTAAAATATTTATATTTAACAAATATGATTAAAATTATAACCTGTACACATATATTTATACGAGCACCAAGCAGCAAAGTCCACGTTCCAATCGTGCAGATGCAAAGGGACGTTACCGACAGCGTGTGCCAGATCCCAGCCAACGACGCACCCCTGAAAAATCAGGGAAAATTATGGAAGATGCGAAATAAAGTAAGCGACTGGTGATCACGTCTTGGTGATCGGATCGGTCCTCATTTAGTTTTGGTCACGTTCTTTATTAGCACGTCCTTTACCCTGGTTGGAATTATTGAGTAGGCGACTACCGTGGGACACCGGCCCCGAAGTTCGGGACAGCGACGGGTTTTGGGTCCCGAATCCCGCACCCGCAAGTCCCAAACTCTAACCATTCGCAGAATATGTATTACGTTTATTTTTTCATCCGGTTGGGCTTATTTTGACTAAAAATCGTTTATTCTTTGCATCGGTCTTATATCAATACCCAAGAGACTTTCAGCTGAATTCGAGCGACAAAGTTTGAAATATATAGCCGCAAAATCTCCACTTTTCACACGATCAAAAATAACTGTTCTGGTCCTAGTCCTGATTTTGGAAAAGTCCCGATCCAGAATCTCAATCCCGAAAGTTTATTTGCTTAGTCCAGATCCCGATCCTGGTACCGAACTTGCGATCCCGTTTAAACCCTACTCTCGACATAATATCCCCAATATGCAACAAACGACCTGTCCGAGCCCATCCCATTACCGAGCTTGAAATAATGTCTTCCATAATAATGTGCTAACCGCCTTTACCTTTGCCCGCGCGTGTGCAGTGATTGTTTTCATGTCGAATAATTGTCCGGTGTAATACTGCACACCACTGAAGAGCACCAACGCGATTTCAGAACTGCGACGGTCCAACACTTCGAGTATGTCTTCAGTTCGTAAAGTGTGTTCGTTCTGGGGATAAATGAAGTGTTCGGTTTTACTGTGTTCTTGGTTTTCCCATTTCAACCCGCCGGGTGTTTTCCCAGGCGGCCGGTGCATCAGGTCATCATCGGTGCGAACGCATTAGATGGCCAATTGGGTGACCCCAAGAACATGCGCGAGCTGGTTTTATGTTCAAAGAAGGCAGCGGCCATTATGTTCCACTGGCGACGACCTGGTGCACCGACCGTAAATGAAAAGCGTCAATAGAAAATAATGATAATACATACGTAGATGTACTGCACAACCGACCGAGCTTATAGCGGAAAAATGAGAAAAATTCTGCGCTTAGGTTCTGCGCGTGTGTCTCAGACAATAACCACCACGACCGCCAAATTATAGCGTTGTGTTTTTCGTTCGCATATTGCTGGCTGGGTGATGTTTCACACCTGATACATAAGCGAACCTGTCTGGGTTCCACACAGATCATCGCCTCTTCCGGCTTGAAGCCGTGCAACCGAATCTGTGACTCAATACAGTAATGGTCGGACGGAAAGGCCCCAGCCTCGAGCAAAACCTTGAATCGCTCAGGGGTCGGTCGGTAGAATGAGGTCTGGAAAAGGTACGTATAGATCAGTGTTTCAAAAACAACAGTTTCTAAATTTATTACATCAACCAAAACCGACCAGCAACACATGCAAGTTGACGGTTAATCCATTCATTATGGCCACTTCATCCTCGCGTGCCCCGACCAGCACAGCATTGCCCGGCACAACATGCTCGTCGCAGTACATCCACGGCACTGCACCATGCTCGTGACCGTGCACACCACTGTATAGGGAGGGGGTGAAACATTAGGTGGGTTGTGGATGTTTATGATGTTGGGCACTACTACGGATTGATGAAGACCTGATGCACCCCTGATCCGTGAAAACACATCGCGATGGGCAACCACAAACAGGAAGCATTGCCCGGTACTGCATGCCCGTCGCAGTACATCCAGGATCCAGGGCACTGAGCCGCGCTGCTCATGCCACGGTGAGTCCACTAGGGTGGGTGAAACATGAACTTGTTTGTGACTTTGATGTGCACATTAATATGCAGCTTGGCACTTCACCTACGGGCAGTTAGCTAAACTATTATGAACTGAGCCTAGTACTTTGCCTAGCAAAACCCACTCACATTTTCGCCCATTTATCCAATTCCCTGTCAATATGAGTCTTGACGCCCTTGGGCTGAAGTCCCAACGATGCGCCGATCATGTAAATACAGTCGTCAGATGGATTGACCAGTGATTGGTCAGCTGAAAAGGGCTAATCAACATTTTTTAAAAACAACCACCAACCCACATTTTTCAAATTTTTGACATTCATCATAAGGTTAAACTTTGTGATCGTCTGACCGGTGTGACCACAACAAGGCGTATTCGATCCCAACTTACAATGACAACAGGATCAGGGTGTAGGTTGATCAGGGCAACCCGATCCGATCGCCAAGTATTTTTGTGAGACCAAAATAATTTGTTTTTCTTGCTCACCGCCGTGAATTTCGCCCATTTTCGGATAGAAGAACTGCTGTCTCAAATGTCGAAGTTCATCTTTTGAGTCCATAAATTTCGCAAATTCAGCAGTTTGGATATCCAATTGATTGGACTTAGCCAAATCGAGTAGCGTTTTTGTGGGTTCGTACATTTTTTGGTATTTTGGGTATTTTTTCAAGCAGCGGAATGTCGTGTGGTTTGCAAATAAAAGTTTGTAAGACCAAGACCAACAGCACGTGTTTTACACTCAATTTATTTTGTCACGTGGTTCAGCACTGACTTTGTAAACATACACGCAGAAATGCTGTCATTTCCAATTAAATGATACTCGCTTGTAATCAGAAAACCGCAGTTGCAAAACTTGTGCGCACTTTAGATTGTTTTAACTGGTCTGGTTACACAGAAGCAAACCGTCAGTGTAAGGTAGACCAAACAGTTGTTACCGTGTGCACAACATTATTATTTTATCAGCGCTAAAGCCTAACTTTTTCTTTTATTGCTCACTTTTCGGTCCATCAACCCCAACCGGAGTCAGCGCACTATTTGTGATGATAAACTTACGCTTCACAAATATAGCGTCACAGAGTCCTCAGGGTCAGAGCATAAAGCCAGCACGTATGTGTTTTGCTGGTCACGGGGCCATCTGTGGTGCATTCGCACTGATGATGACCTGGTGCACCGCCGGCCAGTAAAACCATGTTGAAACAATTGGACGTGAGGCATCAGTTTCACTCTGATTTATCAAACATAGATTGATAATACTGCACTGTAATGGGATTTGAGAACTTGCGGAGTAAACTTTCAGGTCAAAATGTTCGAAAGTGGTCCACCTCATAATTTTTGCTCACCACTAAGCAGATCGATAAATAAAACACTATGCACTGAAACAAAATACGATCCAAACAATAACAGTGCGTATTATTTCAGATTGAAACAAAGTTTTCGACAACCCCCGCCGAGGTGTTATGGTGACTTCATTTTTGCCAAATATAAGGTTACACACTCGGCGAAATAAATGTTACGCACGGCAAATTCCGGTAAAAAATACCCTGTTTGCCTCCTGAAGCCAGAGCACAACTCTGATCTGCATTTTAGCTGCCAGCTTTTCGACGGACCATACGTAAAACCACAGCATAACAACTGCTTGCAAGCAAAAGTGTTCCTTTGCTCAGCTTATAGCGCATCTTTTCGTTTAACTTATGAACAACAACAACAACTGCTTTTGCGCAGTAGCCAAAAGTCACAGTGTTGTGGCGCTTTCACTTTTGAATGTGCGACTTTGAATTTCTTCCAACCGCTGGCGAATTTAACGATTGTTCGGTGTAGCTGGCTGGCTTTCTGGCAAAAGCGCAAGGGCAGAGATGTGCTTCAGTGACGAATTATAAATGTCACGAAGTTTGCGGTCAAACTGAGCAGAATAGCATGGTTATTCGAACGACCACGCAGTGTTGGTGGGTGTTTTTCGTGGCATTTATTGCACAACGAAGCTCATTTTTTGGCAGCACTGTTGATACAGAGTTCAAGTCTGCGTCAGTGGCGCTATTATAAACTTTTAGAGTTTTGTGTCGAATCTTGCACTGGTTTCTGGGCTTGTAGTCTTCGAAAAGTTGCAGTGAACTCGAAGGATCTGGGTTGTTTTCAGAGAATATTAATATTCCCACGCAACCAGATTTTCGCTAAAAAAATCCCACACTTCTTCTTCACATAATCCAAAATGTCAAGCACGACGGGTGGTGGAAGATCAAAGGCACACAACAGCAGAAGGCATCGGCAGGTGGATGTGGTAAGCGTATTTGACAGAAAGTATGACATTTTTTTATATTTTATGAGGAAAAGTAACCGTCCTTGGGTAAAAATTTTAACCCATCATGCTTAGTCGTCCGAAAAATTTCGCAAACCCTCCCAAGAAGCTTGTTTTGATTAATAAATAATTGCGGAAATGATTCCACTGACTTGGTTGTCATCAAAATTCACCAATTCAATAGTGGAAACAGTGAAGATCAGGAAATCAGTGAAAGACGATAGGAAACTAATCATAAAGGTGAAGATAAAGCGTTGTTCTGTTGTGAAACACAGCTCGGCTGGGTGATCCTGTTTTGTTTTATGATCAAGAGCCATGACAAAAGTGTTTTTTTTGCGTAATTGAATCTTTCTGTGACGTACATCGAGCAGCAGGATAAAACATCTTGGTTGGATCGGATTGAATCTGATCGGACATTTTCTTTAATGGAAGATGCTTTATCGAGATTTACTGATGCCATTGATTTTGACCAGCGCGTAGGACGTTTTATGAAGAACGACTTTTACACTGGTCAAGCTGCCATAGTACCAGCAGCTATTTCCGAAAATACATACGTCTCCGTTAAAATATGTCCGGCAGATTGCTTCGGTGACCATAATTTGGTACCGGCATCACATAGTGAGCTACGTACATACTGACATAGTGCCATTGTGTTCCCCGCGGTGTCCCGGGCCATCTTAGCTCATTATTTCATCACACACAGATCCAACATGGCAGGGTGCTACTGAGTGACGGTCAAGGTCGGGGTCGGCCGGCGCGATTGGAGTTGACCAAAGACGCACTCACAATTCAAATACCGATCGATGCCGAAGACGTGGGCTCGATCGATGTGAATGAATTCGATATTGGCACACGGACGGTGGTCATACAGAGGAACAAGGTTGGGCCAAACGGAGATATATTATAGTCGTAATTGACAATGGCCGATATAAAAACTTGCTCATCGTATCGGATCGGGCCTGACCTTGGTCGCGTGTGATCTTTGGCATTCAAACTGAGCAGGACAGGGGCGATCGCATTCGGTGATCACGGTTGTCACCGCCCAATGTATCCTTCACGGGAAGACCGCTCCATGTTCAGACCCAAAACCAATTTGGATGAAGGCCCAAGCTCCTGATAGCTGTATCTATATTGCTTTCGTCACCTTTGCCTGTTTCTGCTATAGCAGCTCTGATGAATAATGGCAGCATTACATACAAAGTTTATACGACATTTTGTTTGTTTCATTTTTTCAGGATGGCGGACTTGGCCTGTCCCTCAAAGGCGGCAGTGATGTGGCACCAGACATGCCTGTGTTGGTGTAGAAAATCGCCAATACAAATTTCGGTCAGTTTTTAGCACATTTTGGTCAAATTTAAAAAAAAACTAAAAAAATTCGTTTCAGTTGATCAAGCGTCGAACGCGCAGTTATTCGTGGGTGACGCGTTGCTTGAAGTGAATGGAGTGAATCTTGAGGGCAAAACGCACGAGCAGGTGGTGAAAACGTTGAAGGAAGCTGGCGATCAGGTGCAAGACAATAATAATAAATAATTTAACAAAGATGACTTTTGTTATTTTTCTCTTGAAAACTGTAGCAAACAATTCAGGTGCGCCTGACCGTACGCCACTACACGCACATGGCACCGTACCTGAAGTCGACCGAATCATTCAAGTCACGATCCCGCAGCTCGAGCGCACTCCCGATGACACCAAGAGCACAGAGTGAGCTCACCATGGGCACTTGGAAGGTACAGTACTCGCATATTTTAGACACAAAGGCTTGC
>JASAMV010003053.1:0-16650 GCA_030248065.1 Rhynchonema sp. JSB1_4
GTGGTCGAAGTTTGGCTAATATTACAATGGTCAACTCAAGTGGTCAAATAAATTAGTAAACACAAAGCAGTACCAAAAAAAATCGAGAAATAATAAATGGCATTAGGGGTGAGTTGACGCATCTACAATGAAAGGTGACAAAGTGAGTCGACCACTTGAGTGCACCACTCTAATATACGCCTATGTGTTATTCGTGCTATTTTCGTGATCGGTGTTCCTATATTTCTGTTTATTGGTTGTAAATGCTGCAATCAAATGAAACATTTAGAATAAAAAAATTTGATTTATTTGATGTTTGTAATTTGCCATTTGTTGAACCAAAGAAAGACACAAACAACAAAATTTTGAAGTAAATCTACTTTTTCACCTAAACTCGGACGACGTGCATTGTGAGCGCAAACACTTTTTGCGGATTAGCGGATTAGCGGGTTAGCGGATTAGCGGGAATACACGGCGTTGACCCGCTAATCCGCTTTTTGTCAATTTCCATTGTGAATTAAAAAGCGTGCGCGAGAAGCGGGCCCGCTAATCCGCAACCCGCTAATCCGATAATCCGCTAACCCGCTAATCCGCTGCATTGTGAATGCGGCCTTATGCACGTCGGGGGAGAGGGGAGAGGCGCAAGAGACACAGGAACTGGGTTTGTTTTCAATGCGTAACATCACCTCCAAGCAAAAGTTTGGCCACGAGGTTTTGGTTATGTTATTCGGATTTTATACATATTCACACAAAAAAAACATTGAAAAAGTACATTTATTTTTTCCACGCACTTATATTCCATCCAGTCACATCACAACATGTCTGTTGCACGCCGGTGTTAATAAACTATAACGAGCGTGTTAGACGTGCGTGGAAAACGATTAAATCCGCTCGTACGCGCTAACTGCGGTGTCGCAGTCTAATGTTTTCAAATGGTACACCTACTTTGTCCGCACGATTTATTAGTTCAGTTCTTGTACCCTTTTCGCGACTTTCTTCTTGACTTTATTGCTCTTAGTTTTGCTCTCAGCCCCTGGATGTGCAACACAGCGCAACATACAGTACATATGTACGTGCGACACCAATGATGCAAGCGCCAGTTGGAAATTAAAATAAAGCAACATAAATTTGAGTGAGATTGCAATAAACATGCTATAATTGCAAAATAAATGAATTGATGGGCAGGCATGTATAGTTCATTATTCAACGTTCAGTCCAGCGGAAATCCTCCAGCATCTGTCGGTGACGTCACTTCGGGGAAAGTTCGGAACACACAACATCGTAGTGCTTGATATCGCACAATGGCTATATAAGAATTCATCAAATCAATCCTGATTTTCACGTTCAGTCACTCTTAACCACTGTGCGATTTGTGATTCTCACAAAACATGTTCAGCTGAAAATAATCTGAAGCAGAGCACCCACGCTGCTGCGGGTCTGAAATATTTTGGTGACTGCATGGTTTGTGTCGTTGTGTGTGATCGCGCAACGCAACGTCACTGCCCCGTCACTTTACTGCTTCACGATTCAGGAAAAAAATTGACCAATCTTATAAAGTCATTGTGCGACCTATCAACGAAATATGCTTAACATAAAAAGTTGCCCGAGAAGGTGAATAGTTCGGATTAGGCCCGCGCTGATCGACTGCGATTTTGTTTACTGGAGGAAACGGCCGGCCGCTGTTTTTTCCCGGAGCTGTTTTTCCACCACTGTTTTGCCCGTGCACTGGGTGCTGTCTTGTCGACTTGCTTTGCACTAAAGACGATAGATCAATAACGATACGATTTAGCCTTGTGGGCACGAATTGCGTTAGATCTGTGGATGCAGTTTCGGCCCATATAATGCCAGACCTGCAATGGCGCCCTGGGCCTTGTCAATGACAAAAGCGCCACCATAAACCGAAAGTGCTCCAGCTCAACTTTGTAGGTTGATTGAAACATAAGCGGTTGTTTTGTCCGTGTATTACAAAAAAACATTTCTCGACGCATCCATCACAAAAGTCAAAGCTCATACGGAAACCTGCATCAGTTGCTGGAAAACACTGCAACAACGGTCAAAAATTTAGAAATGAAGAGAAACCAAAGTAACGTAATCGACAATAACACCAAATTAAATCGGTTTGATGAACGCACATGTGCTCACATAAGCCAATATGATGCGCTTCTGATCTATTCATTCAAATCACTTGATTGTCTCTACTGAAATTGCTCAGGTACGCCGCCACTTCTTCAAGCTTTTTCGACAACCAGACATTGGACTTCCACCGACCAATAGCGTTCTGTATGCAAACACGCAAGTTCGGATCGGCGCCGTTTTCGACCATAAACTTCACAGCTGCCACTGCTCAATGTTTAGCAGCGCGATCAATCGGTTGCCACCCCTTGTTGCCCTCGATGTTCGGGTTGGCACCATGTTCGATCAGGATCTTCAAACCTTCCACGTTTTCATATTCGGCCGCGTAATGGAATATGGTCCCTTGCCGCTGCTATTCCGTACGTTTTGGTCGACATGAACATCGTTGATGAGGAACATAGAAACGTTTCCAAACTATCTGTCCAACGGGCAGCCCAGTGGATGCAGTGATCACCGCCTTTTTTGTCGCGTGCATTCAGATCGACGCCAAGACTGCGCAGGTATGTCATGCAACTCGACAGTGTTGTGGCCATCTAAGGACCCGGCAGCAGCTGTATGAGCCAATGTTCCGGAGTCCTGGTCTCGGCCAAATATGTTAATGTTGGTCTGCACGATCAGATACTTGACAACATCAATTTTCCAATTTACACACGCTTGGAAGCTGCAGTTACAGCTGACAGACTGCTGCTGTGGACAGTGGGTGTGCACGAAGCGCAGTGCGTCCACACGACCGCGCTCGGCTGCACGTGCTAAATCAAAGGGATCGATATCGGTCATGTTTCGCTGGACGATCAGATACTGCAGCACCTCGATCCCATTGCCGTAGCGGAGGGCTTTGTTTATGCATCCAGTGAAATCAGCATATTGTGTTCAGCCAACAAACGCAGTAATTCCAGCCACGTGCTCATGAGACGACTGTTTTTAAAGCTTGCTTGGCCAGATTCAAAAATGCGCCGGTTGCACGGGTTTTCGCAAACAAAAGAAAGAGATTGGGCCGAGAGAGATGATGACAAGTTCCAGCTGGTTGACCTCAATTTGTTGCGTGCTTACGCGAACACATTGTTCAACACACAAATGTTTTGGGAGTCAAAAGGGAATTTACGCACCGAGGTGGAGAGCGTGTTTT
Source organism: Rhynchonema sp. JSB1_4 (assembly GCA_030248065.1). NCBI lineage: Eukaryota > Metazoa > Nematoda > Chromadorea > Monhysterida > Xyalidae > Rhynchonema > Rhynchonema sp. JSB1_4. The sequence goes on from JASAMV010003053.1 coordinate 3,239, forward strand.
TAAGAAATACTTGCGTTTCTCTTTCTTTAATTTCCGAAACACGTGGAACAGGGACATTATTGGATCCGTTCAAGTCAACTTCAAAATAAGTCGTCTCATGAGTTCGTGGCTGGACTATACGTAAACCCGATCGTATTGAGCAGCGAACATTGCAGGCGTCCCGTCCGCTTGCGGATATCACACAAGTTCGCATCTGGCGAGTTCCGAGTTGCCCTCAAGCAACTTTCGCATCCTTCCAGAGTCTCCACAGATTGCATACGTACGGTACAAGGAGCAGATGAAGATCCTTACTTGATTCCGCCAATAATGAAGCTGCAGGATACAAGTATGCCTTGATCATACTTCGTGCTGTTCTTGGCCAGCGATGAAATTGGTAACAATGCTGAGTTCCTTCTCGGGCGAATAACCCATGACCATGCGGTACACGGCGCGCAGTACGCCGCTTACCAACTGAAGTTTGTCTACCGTCTCTTGCTGCTCAGCGCCTTCAAATGACGATGATGATCAAAATGTACTGTCCAATCGATCTCCATAACACTTACATTAAACAATTAATGGCATGTGCCACTATTGTAGCTCTAAGTATGTATGTAGTACTTAAGAAGATTCTCTCGTCCATTTTATTCGTTGTGCTCATATTTTGTGATATATCCCGTCTTCTTTTTGTTTTATTTCGTTTGTTATTTATTTTATGCATTGGCGTTCTTCTCCGCGTGGTTCCTTCTCTTCTTCTCTTTCCTTCTGCTGTCTCCTACATATTTTTTCCCCAGTCTGCTACTTCTACAACTCCTCTTTGACCCTCGCCACGTGTCCTTCTGTCACAGAACAAACAAAATAAAATATAATTAAACATAAATCATTTATTTTTGGTTTCACTTTCAGGTAATTTATCATCATTAATCTCCCCTTGTCACTTCAGAATAGCAACAAAAGTTCGAGCAGGGGCTCGATTTTCTTTTGAAGGCCGCGAATGTCACAGATGAGACAGTCCCCTTCATTCGGTCGTGCACCTGGTCTTATGATACGGTCCCTATGGCACCTGTCACCGGACCCATCAAAGTGTGCGTGGGCCCCGAACGGCGTTTGAGTGACAAGGCGTGGGCCCCGCGAGAGGCAGCGAACGCAAAGACGTCATGCACCCGGCGTTTGAGTGACAGGGCGTGGGCCCCGCGTGAGCTGCCTTGACTGTAAACAACTCTCATGCGAATTTTTGGGCTATTGTGATATTGATATTGAAAAAAGTAGTAGTACCCAACTTTTAAAGTTTCCGACCTTAAAGCTGTTTTGATCCTCCACCTCTGACCTTTTAATCGTGATCTATTTTGAGATTGTTGTTTATCTCACTTAAAGTTCAGATCTTGAGTATTTAAAGGACTCTTTTGTACTTTTGTGGCTTTCCGATTTTGGGCTTACTCGTTTTATAATTGTCTTGACTTTGATTTGAACCATTTCTCATTTGGTGATTCACACAGATTTTGCGCTTTGACAAACTTTTGGAACCAGATTGAAAATAAAAGTGACACTCAGAGATTTGGGTGTCTTTATCGTTTGTGCTAGGAAAACGAAGCTTTCAGAACAAAAACATTAGACATAATAAAAGATCACACGGTCATCCGGTGCATCGACCTGCCCAGCAACACGCAATCCGCTCGCGCTGACAGTAGGTAGGTTGATTCAGGCCTTTCTGGTGGTACAGTAGGTTGATTGCACGCCTGGTAGCTTACACCACTGGACAATACCAGAGGTCGCAATTGGGCCGGCCCAATGTTTGTTTACAATCACTTCACTATCCACAGGTATCCGGGCCGGCCGGCCGCGATTTTGCTTTTCTGGGCCGGGCCGGAGATTTGGAGGGTCGGGCCGGGCCGGGCCGCCCCCGGCCCGAAGCTTCTGAAGTGACTTATTTTTACTGAAAAAGTAGGGTTTTTTTGTCAAAAATCTAAAATTTCTAAAGGATTCAGCAAGTAATGATCAGTCAGTATTGTCCAGTGGTGTGGCTACCCAGGCGTGCAATCAACCTACTGTACCACCAGACAGGCCTGCAATCAACAATCAACCTACCCACTGCACCAGCCGAGCTAGGGGGAGGAACAAAGTTTTTTATGTCTAAATTTAGATGAAAATGTACTCTAAAACCCTCATTTCGCGCGCAGCGCGCGATTTTTCGATTATTTGGAGTGAAAAATATCGATTTTATACCATTTTGAGCCAAGAATAGCACCTACTGTACCAGCCGGGGGGCGACGACCTACCCACTGTACCAGGATGCGCGTCATCTACCTTACCTCCTACTGTACCTAGGGGGGGGGGGGACCCCCACCCCCCAGCCACTCCATTTGTATTGTCTATCTGGCGACTTTTTCATGGAAAACAATGAATTTTCAACCAAAAAATAGATTCAAAAATCGCAAAAATTATGACAAAAATTGGGTTAAAATCTGAGCCAAAAAATTCGGGCCGGGCCGGAGATTTGGGGGTTCGGGCCGGGCCGGGCCGGAGATTTGGGGGTATGGGTCGGGCCGGGCCGGGCCGGGCCGGCGAGTTGGGGGCGGGGGCGGGGCCGGCCCGGCCAAACCCGGCCCGATTGCGACCTCTGGACAATACTGATCACTTACTTGCCGAATCACATATTGGTAAAATTGTGGCTGACGCCAGTAGAATGGAGAAGACCATCCGCCGAAACTTCCACAGTCGAAATCTCGATTTCCTCAGAAAACTATACTTGGCTTATGTTCACCCATTGCTGGAATTCTCCATGTCCATTTGGTCCCCTCAAAATGTCACTTTAGCTAAAAACGTTGAAAAAATTCAACATCGTTCACCTACTATTTACCTGCATGCAGACACTGTCTTATCAACAGCGTTTGCATGCCCTAAATTTAGACCCCCTATTTATCCCCCGTGAACGATCTTTCTTGTGTACAAGGTCATTCACGTCATATACCTGGGCTACCAAGGAATCTTTCTTTCCATCTACACCGGCCGTCCAACCCGAGGGCACACCCACAGTTTGTGTCGAGTCCATGGAGCGGTGCAGACTTGTCTGGATACTGGGCTCATCGTGTCGTGGACCTCTGGAACGGGCTCCAAGAGGGCGTCGTCTCTGCTCCTCAATTGCGGCCTTTAAAACTAAACTAAACTCACGTGGTTGGTTGGTTTATTGCTCTCAGTGACGCATGAAATCATGCACGTAAATTAGTGATAGAAGCAAAGTTACAAGACCGGGTGGGACAATTACGGAAATGAAAATAGTTACAACACTGGTTATAACAAAACCACAGCAAATAAAAGCTACAAAAAGCGCCAAGGAGAGAGAAAAATCACGGACATCGGGACAGATCACAGGACATGTTAACAGAACTGGAAATTATGCATTAATCCTCGTCCTCGTCAAACGACAAATGTCGGGCTCAGAGGGCGCATATTGGGATCAGTCCATATTGTCAACAGTCCAGAACAGATGGTGGGTTGGTGATTGTCCGTCACTTCCGTGTACCACCATTTAGCGACGTGGCTGGCGTCCCCAGGCTGACGTGAATGCGTATCGAACGAGACATCGCCATATACATCCCGTTGACCGCATCCGGACGCGGTGGCGATAGAGCCCACTCACGTCGAGACGTAGTTTCTTGCCACATTTCATCAAAATTCTCAGCTGTCGTTGACTGATCCCCTCAGTCCCTGGGTTGCTGCTTTCAGGTCATCATCAATTTTGTTGATATCTGTTATCATCTCGTGTTCGCCATCAATCGCTGATTTATCGCCTGCCGTTGCTGTGTTGTTTGTTGTTTTTGAATCTCTCCGGTACGTTTTGTCGTTAGATCATTCATGATTATAATTTTGTGTGCTATTTACTGATATGTCTCTTTTTTAGGTGTTTGCCGGATCTCCTGAAGGTCTTTGCGTGAGCTTACAGATAAAATTTGAAAATTTGAAATTTGAAATCCGTCAGAAATTTTAGCATTTTTGACAAAAAGATCCCTACTTTTTTCAGTACAAGACGGCACTTCACAAGCTTCGGGCCGGGCTGCCCGGCCCGGCCCGGCCCGCCCCTAAAGCCCAAAAGCGCGCGGGCCGGCCCGATTGCGACCTCTGTTCAGGATCGGAAACGGGCTGGCCCGCCCGGCCCGGCCCGCCCGGGCCGGCCGGGCCGCGATTTGGAGTTGGCCACCGCCGGCCGGGCCGGGCCGGAGATTTGGGGGCCGGGCCGGCCGGGCCGGTCCGGCCCGGTATGCCTAAATTTGAACGAAATTACCATTTTTTGAACCAAAATTTTCAAAATTTTTGCGCTTCGCGCAATAAGATTTCCTAGTTCTTGATCTTTTCAGTCATCGTTTTGAAGAAAGAAGCAGTAGCTACCCATACCCAGGTCCTTGCTTTGCAGCAATCAACCTACTCCTGCTGTACCACCAAAAAAAGCCTGCCTGCAATCAACCTAGGTACCTACTGTGGTAGTAAAATTTTAAAATTTATGTAAAATTTTATGTCTACATATTGATGAGAATGTACTCTTAAGCGCTAATTTCGCGCGTCAAGCGCGATTTTTCGCCTATATGGAGTGAAAAATACCGATTTTAAACCATTTTGAGCCAAAAATTATACCATACCTACTACACTACTGTACCAACCGGGGTGGCGACTTACGTACTGCATCAGGATGGCGCGTCAATCTACCTACCTACCCTTCCCCCCAGCTGTACCAACCAGTGAAAACAAGGGGGTCCCAAAACAAGTATTCTGCAGAAAATTTTGGAATTTTTTTCAGCTTTTTGGACTTTTTTAGTTTTCAGCCCTTGAAAATTGGCTGACCGGGCCGGGCCGGCCGGCCGCCTCAAGCCAAAACGGGCCGGCCGGCCGACCTGCAGCCCCCCACCCGGCCGGGCCGGGCCGGGCCGGACTTTTCGCCGACCGGGCCGGGCCGGGCCGACTTTACCCGGCCCGTTTCCGATCTCTGCTCTGTTAAGCAAGAGGAGATAAAAATCTTTGGAAAATCATCCACGCCTATAAAAGGCAGAAAACGGCGTTTTGAGGCCAGCCGCTTCAGATTACGTTTAAGCACAAGCCTAAGAAGCCTAGGCCCAATCCCAAGCCTAAGCCTAAGCCTAAGCCTAAGCCTAAGCCTAAGCCTAAGCCTAAGCTGAAGGAAACAAACAAAAAATGATGGCTATGTTTTGACACCCCAACCCCGATTTTACTGTTATAAACACTATTTCTCATCATTTTGTGCATGTATAAATTAGTTTAAACCAAAAAAGCCAAAAAAACAAAAAATTTCACGGCGCCGGCGGGACTCGAACCAGCGGTCCCACAGGCACGAGTCCAACGCCTTTACCACTGAGCCATCCAGCCGACACACAGTGCCGTCTATCCACTGGTATTTATGTTTAGCGCTGCTGCTGTCTAATACACACACGCGTGTATTAACTAATGCACACACACAGCCAGCTGCGTGTAACGGTTAAACCTGATGATCAAGGGCACCTGGATGATTTTCCAAAGATTTTTATCTCCTAACTCCTAATCTGTTAAGCAGAGAAAAAAGTGACTCCCCGTTCTGCGTCAGGCAATGTGATTTGCATATTGTATTTCACTCGGACAATTTCGCATTGGAAGGCAATCTACGGGAGGTTGTCACTCAGCCCCGAATACCGTAACCCACCGTGTAATACTGATATGCAAGGATCGTGTCTAGACCTTTTTGGTTTTTATCTATGTTTTGCGTGTTAGTGCCAACACGAACCAACATTTCGAAGTTTTGGTGAGCGACGCGCACGATGACAATTTCCAGCTTGCTGCCGCTAATACAGGACCATAAACATCGCCACCAAGAAGATTTTGACAATTGCGTATAAAATCTCTTCAATCAAACGCCATTGTCGCGCGGTCACTCTCACCATTTTATTTCGACGTCTCGGGTGTTGGTTTGGCAAATCTCACACTTATTCTAGTCTCACGCAATGAACACAAGAACAACGGAAAATGACAACTCGGGGCTGAGTGACAACCTCCCGTAGATTGCCTTCCAATGCGAAATTGTCCGAGTGAAATACAATATGCAAATCACATTGCCTGACGCAGAATCGGGGAGATTCACTTTTTTCTCTGCTTAACAGATTAGGAGTTAGGAGATAAAAATCTTTCGCAAATCATCCAGGTGCCCTTGATCATCAGGTTTAACCGTTACACGCAGCTGGCTGTGTGTGTGCATTAGTTAATACACGCGTGTGTGTATTAGACAGCAGCAGCCCTAAACATAAATACCAGTGGATAGACGGCACTGTGTGTCAGCTGGGATGGCTCAGTGGTAAAGGCGTTGGACTCGTGCCCTGTGGGACCGCTGTGGTTCGAGTCCCGCCGGCGCCGTGTAAATTTTTTGTTTTTTTGGCTTTTTTGGTTTAAACCAATTTATACATGCACAAAATGATGAGAAATAGTGTTTATAACAGTAAAATCGGGGTTGGGGTGTACCAAAACATAGCCATCATTTTTTGTTTGTTTCCTTCAGCTTAGGCTTAGGCTTAGGCTTAGGCTTAGGCTTAGGCTTAGTGCTTAGGCTTGGGATTGGGCCTAGGCTTCTTAGGCTTGTGCTTAAACTTAATCTAAGCTGGCTGGCCTCAAAACGCCGTTTTCTGCCTTTTATAGGCGTCGATGATTTTCCAAAGATTTTTATCTCCTCTTGCTTAACAGAGCAGAGATCGGAAACGGGGCCGGGTCAACTCGCGGCGCCCGGCCCGCCCCGGTCGGCCGAAAGTCCGGCCCGGCCCGGCCCGGCCTGGGGAGGGCTGCAGGTCGGCCCGGCCCGGCCCGTTTTGGCTTGAGGTCGGCCCGGCCCGGCCCGGCCCGGCCCGGTCAGGCCCGGATTTCCAAGGGCTGAAAACTAAAAAAGTCCAAAAAGCTGAAAAAAATTCCAAAATTTTCTGCAGAATACTTTGTTTTCGGACCCCCTTGTTTTCACTGGTTGGTACAGCTGGGCGGGGGGAAGGGTAGGTAGGTAGATTGACGCGCCATCCTGATGCAGTACGTAAAGTCGCCACCCCGGTTGGTACAGTAGTGTAGTAGGTCCGGTATGGTATAATTTTTGGCTCAAAATGGTTTAAAATCGGGATATTTTTCACTCCATAGTAGGCGAAAAATCGCGCTTGACGCGCGAAATTAGCGCTTAAGAGTACATTCTCATCCAATATGTAGACATAAAATTTTACATAAATTTTAAAATTTTTACTACCACAGTAGGTACCTAGGTTGATTGCAGGCAGGCTTTTTCTTTGGTGGTACAGGCGCGGCAGGAGTAGGTTGATTGCTGGAAAGCAAGGACCTGGGTATGGGTAGCTACTGCTTCTTTCTTCAAAACGATGACTGAAAAGATCAAGAACTAGGAAATCTTATTGCGCGAAGCGCAAAAATTTTGAAAATTTTGGTTCAAAAAATGGTAATTTCGTTCAAATTTAGGCATACCGGGCCGGACCGGCCCGGCCCGGCCCGGGCCCCCCCAATCTCCGGCCCGCCCGGCCCGGCCCGGTCGACCAACTCCAAAATCGCGGCCCCGGCCCGGCCCGGGTACCGGGCCGGGCCGGGCCGGGCCAGCCCGTTTCCGATCTCTGTAACAGAGGTCGCAATCGGGCCGGCCCGCGCGATTTTGGGCTTTTGGGTCGGGCCGGGCCGGGCCGGGCACCCCGGCCCGAAGCTTTTGAAGTGACTTATTTTACTGAAAAAAGTAGGGATTTTTTTGTCAAAAATGCTAAAATTTCTGACGGATTTCAAATTTCAAATTTTCAAATTTTATCTGTAAGCTCACGCAAAGACCTTCAGGAGATCCGGCAAACACCTAAAAAAGAGACATATCAGTAAATAGCACACAAAATTATAATCATGAATGATCTAACGACAAAACGTACCGGAGAGATTCAAAAACAACAAACAACACAGCAACGGCAGGCGATAAATCAGCGATTGATGGCGAACACGAGATGATAACAGATATCAACAAAATTGATGATGACCTGAAAGCAGCAACCCAGGGACTGAGGGGATCAGTCAACGACAGCTGAGAATTTTGATGAAATGTGGCAAGAAACTACGTCTCGACCACGTGAGTTTGGGCTCTATCGCCACCGCGTCCGGATGCGGTCAACGGGATGTATATGGCGATGTCTCGTTCGATACGCATTCACGTCAGCCTGGGGACGCCAGCCACGTCGCTAAATGGTGGTACACGGAAGTGACGGACAATCACCAACCCACCATCTGTTCTGGACTGTTGACAATATGGACTGATCCCAATATGCGCCCTCTGAGCCCGACATTTGTCGTTTGACGAGGACGAGGATTAATGCATAATTTCCAGTTCTGTTAACATGTCCTGTGATCTGTCCCGATGTCCGTGATTTTTCTCTCTCCTTGGCGCTTTTTGTAGCTTTTATTTGCTGTGGTTTTGTTATAACCAGTGTTGTAACTATTTTCATTTCCGTAATTGTCCCACCCGGTCTTGTAACTTTGCTTCTATCACTAATTTACGTGCATGATTTCATGCGTCACTGAGAGCAATAAACCAACCAACCACGTGAGTTTAGTTTAGTTTTAAAGGCCGCAATTGAGGCAGCAGAGACGACGCCCTCTTGGAGCCCGTTCCAGAGGTCCACGACACGATGAGCCCAGTATCCAGACAAGTCTGCACCCGCTCCATGGACTCGACACAAACTGTGGGTGTGCCCTCGGGTTGGACGGCCGGTGTCACGTGATGGAAAGAAAGATTCCTTGGTTAGCCCAGGTATATGACCGTGAATGACCTTGTACACAAGCACAAGATCGTTCACGGTCCGGCGATAAATTAGGGGGTCTAAATTTAGGGCATGCAAACGCTGTTGATAAGACAGTGTCTGCATGCCAGGTAAATAGTAGGTGAACCGATGTTGAATTTTTTCAACGTTTTTAGCTAAAGTGACATTTTGAGGGGACCAAATGGACATGGAGAATTCCAGCAATGGGTGAACATAAGCCAAGTATAGTTTTCTGAGGAAATCGAGATTTCGACTGTGGAAGTTTCGGCGGATGGTCTTCTCCATTCTACTGGCGTCAGCCACAATTTTACCAATATGTGATTCGGCAAGTAAGTGATCAGTATTGTCCAGAGGTCGCAATCGGGCCGGGTTTGGCCGGCCCGGCCCGGCCCGAGCCCCCAAATCTCCGGCCCGGCTCGGCCCGGCCCGACCCATACCCCCAAATCTCCGGCCCGGCCCGGCCCGAACCCCCAAATCTCCGGCCCGGCCCGAATTTTTTGGCTCAGATTTTAACCCAATTTTTGTCATAATTTTTGCGATTTTTGAATCTATTTTTTGGTTGAAAATTCATTGTTTTCCATGAAAAAGTCGCCAGATAGACAATACCAATGGTGTGGCTGGGGGGTGGGGGTCCCCCCCCCCTAGGTACAGTAGGTAGGTAAGGTAGATGACGCGCCATCCTGGTACAGTGGGTAGGTCGTCGCCCCCCGGCTGGTACAGTAGGTTGCTATTCTTGGCTCAAAATGGTATAAAATCGATATTTTTCACTCCAAATAATCGAAAAATCGCGCGCTGCGCGCGAAATGAGGGTTTTAGAGTACATTTTCATCTAAATTTAGACATAAAAAACTTTGTTCCTCCCCCTAGCTCGGCTGGTGCAGTGGGTAGGTTGATTGTTGATTGCAGGCCTTTCTGGTGGTACAGTAGGTTGATTGCACGCCTGGGTAGCCACACCACTGGACAATACTGACTGATCACTTACTTGCTGAATCCTTTAGAAATTTTAGTATTTTTGACAAAAAAAACCCTACTTTTTCAGTAAAATAAGTCACTTCAGAAGCTTCGGGCCGGGGTGCCCGGCCCGGCCCGGCCCGACCCTCCAAATCTCCGGCCCGGCCCGAGCCAAAAGCCCAAAATCGCGGCCCGGCCCGGCCCGGATACCCTGTGGATCAGTGAAGTGATTGTAAACAAACATTGGGCCGGCCCAATTGCGACCTCTGGTATTGTCCAGTGGTGTAAGCTACCCAGGCGTGCAATCAACCTACTGTACCACCAGAAAGGCCTGCAATCAACCTACCTACTGTCAGCGCGAGCGGAATTGCGTGTTGCTGGGCAGGTCGATTGCACCGGATCGACCGTGTGATCTTTTTATTATGTCTAATGTTTTTGTTCTGAAAGCTTCGTTTTCCTAGCACAAACGATAAAGACACCCCAAATCTCTGAGTGTCACTTTTATTTTCAATCTGGTTCCAAAAGTTTGTCAAAGCGCCAAAATCTGTGTGAATCACCAAATGAGAAATGGTTCAAATCAAAGTCAAGACAATTATAAAACGAGTCAAGCCCCAAAATCGGAATGAGCCACAAAAGTACAAAAGAGTCCTTTAAATACTCAAGATCTGAACTTTAAGTGAGATAAACAACAATCTCAAAATAGCATCACGATTAAAAGGTCAGAGGTGGAGGATCAAAACAGCTTTAAGGTCGGAAACTTTAAAAGTTGGGTACTACTACTTTTTTCAATATCAATATCACAATAGCCCAAAAATTGCATGAGAGTTGTTTACAGTCAAGGCAGCTCACGCGGGGCCCACGCCCTGTCACTCAAACGCCGGGTGCATGACGTCTTTGCGTTCGCTGCCTCTCGCGGGGCCCACGCCTTGTCACTCAAACGCCGTTCGGGGCCCACGCACACTTTGATGGGTCCGGTGACAGGTGCCATAGGGACCGTATCATAAGACCAGGTGCACGACCGAATGAAGGGGACTGTCTCATCTGTGACATTCGCGGCCTTCAAAAGAAAATCGAGCCCCTGCTCGAACTTTTGTTGCTATTCTGAAGTGACAAGGGGAGATTAATGATTGATAAATTACCTGAAAGTGAAACCAAATATAAATGATTTATGTTTAATTATATTTTATTTTGTTTGTTTTGTGACAGAAGGACACGTGGCGAGGGTCAAAGAGGAGTTGTAGAAGTAGCAGACTGGGGAAAAATATGTAGGAAACAGCAGAATGGGGAAAGATTTGAAGAAGTAGAAGGAACCACGTCGGTAGAAGAACGCCAATGCATAAAATAAATAACAAACGAAATAATTAACAAAAAAAGAAGACGGGATTATATCACAAAATATGAGCGCAACGAATTAAATGGACGGGCATGAGTAAGAAAAAAAAACGGCACGAACTCGCAGCAGAAATGATGAACAGAGCACAGAGAAACTAACGCAGCGGATACAATATAAGAAAAGATCATGTTTTTGGTGGTGTATGTTTTGAACACCTTATGAGCATTTTATATTGTTTTTTTTTGTTTTATTTCATTATTTTTTCGTGATTTTTTTTTGTAATTTTCCTTGTGTTTGTTCTTTATATGTATAACAAAGTGAAAGCGAAGGAAGACAAAAAATGAAAGAAAGAGAAAGAAATATACAAGGGATCGAAGATTGGCAAATGTCATATAATGGTTCATCTCCGTGCCACGGGGAGTGGGCGAACGTATGAAGAAAAATTGACGTTTCTGGCAGTTTTTTTGTATGCATGCGATCAACGTCGTCCGCACCATAATGAAGCACGTCATACCAGGGAGTTGTTGATGTGAAGATACTGACGGTTAGTCCCCATCACTACTGCTAAATTTAAGCTTATGCAAGTGAACCTAGCAGACCAGTGTGAAATCCGGTCCCCATAAGTAGGTACCACGACTTTAAAGATAATATCAGCGGTGTTGGTCTCAATGAATTGTGCACTCAAGAAGATAACCGTTCGCCTGTTCCAGAGTGGTATGAATAAACTGCATACATAGGCGCAGAGCTGTGTGCCCGTGGAGCGAAACTAAGCATTGTGGAAGTGCCGTTTGTGTAAAAATGAAGTGTGTTTCAAGTAATAGCACACCTATTACATAATGTACCATTTCGACGTTTGATACATTGGGTATGGCGCACAAGAACTGACTGTACTGTACACCCCGACGAACATGATGCCAAGACCGACCAGACTGGCTGTAGCCACCAGCGTGATGATTTTCGCAGCGAGACAAACTTGCGAAGCTTCTGCGGGAGACAAACAGAACAGCCTGCTTCGAGTGTACAAGAACCAAAAACATGTGGGAAACGAGCCAGCCCACAATAATATAGTGCGTGGTTACAAGAGATAAAATATTGAAACACTCCTTGACCCGTGATAGTTTGACTTTCAAATGAATGATTTGCTTTGATCGTTTTATAATTTACACGAAAATTTTTTGTTAAACAACAGCCATAACGTAAAATTACCGTAACCCAGTGTAACACAGTTTCAGCCTTTTTGATTGTGGGCGAAATAATTCTGTTTTCAATCGAAATATTTTGACTGCGTGGCTCACTGCGACGTTGTGTGGCCCCAAAAGAACGATGTCCAAGAGACCCCACAAGGATGATTCCGAAATGCCGGAGGTGAAAAAAGGTTACATGGGAGGTCTATAAAGATTCATGTTCCTTTACTTGTGCACAACGTAGGTGAACAAAATTGCCTGATTGCCTGATATATACAATTTTGATTTTAGAACCTGAGGAACAAGAACCAGCGGTGGAAGTGAGCCGCGGAGAAACGGGCCAATGTTTCGCTGTGAAGAAAGTTGCCAAAAAGGTGTACAAAATTTTTATGTGCCTCTGACGTAATGTAACTGTTCACTGTAAGTGCACTGGCTGAACACAGATAAAATTTCGGCTTGTTGGCTGCATAGCGCACTGTTACATTAGCCTGGGTTTACACCCGCGTGTGCAGCATTAAGCCGTTTTTTTCCATAAGGCAGTGACAGCGTGTATGAGAGCAAGGTCTGGCCGTTTTAGATTATCACCGCTTATGTGGAGCGCGTAAAATAACAACACCTATAGATATGCAATATATTAGTTTTTTGTGATCAGGCGTCGGCCGATACGTCCCAAGGCGGTGCAGCTGTTGTTGATGATGCTAGTGGTCAAACCGCTATGCAAATTGATGCCCCTAATGCGCCGCCGCCCATCATCGCTCAAGAAAATGTGCTGTCACAAGAGACGTTGGAGTCGCATTATCGGAACATTGGTAAAAATTTTCTTTGAACATAAACTTGCAAATGGGTTTTGACTTTGGCAAGCATGAAGCTATCTGTGGTTTGAACGGTGAAGTGCCTGTTTGAAACGGCGCGTGCACAATATACGTATGCGCGTGCTTACGCAATGGAGATTTTGTTATCAGAAAATTGTGAGATATTATTTCCCCACCAACTTTGACCAGCCAAAACGTTGATCAATAAGGTGTTGAAACCGCCAGCTGGTAGAAGCGTGATGGACAACCCCACAAACCAACCAAAAATATTAGAATCGTATTTCCAAAACAAACAGGTGCCTGGCCGATGTAGTCCGACCATAGGACGTTAACAAGATGGATCGTTTTTGTGTAG